>CAUYPK010038263.1:0-15446 GCA_963574355.1 Loris lydekkerianus
TTCATTTATGATGGAGAAATTAAATACTTTAACAACATTTAGATGTTGAAGAAATTTGCCATAACCAAACCAGCTCTTCAGGATATTCTCAGACCGATCATCCATAATGAGAAACACAATCCTCTACCACAAAAGTAAACTCACACAGAAACTTATGATCAAACTCCAACTTTCACACTGGCAAAAGAATTAAAAATGACTCAACAAGAAAAGAAAATTATAGACCAATATCACTAATGAATATAGATGCAAAAATATTTAACAAGATCCTAACAAACAGAATCCAGCAACACATCAAACAAATTATACATCATGACTAAGTCAGTTTTATCCCAGGATCTCAAGGCTGGTTTAATATACGTAAATCTATAAATGTAATTCAGCACATAAACAAATTAAAAAACAAAGACCATATGATTCTCTCAATCTATGCAGAAAAAGCTTTGATAATATCCAGCATCCCTTCATGATCAGAACACTTAAGAAAATTGGTACAGAAGGGACATTTCTTAAACTGATAGAGGCCATCTACAGCAAACCCACAGCAAATATCATATTGAATGGAATTAAATTGAAATAATTTCCTCTCAGATCAGGAACCAGACAAGGCTGCCCACTGTCCCCACTCCTTTTTATCATTGTAATGGAAGTTTTAGCCACCACAATTAGGGAAGAAAAGGCAATCAAGGGTATCCATATAGGGTGAGAAGAGATCAAACTTTCGCTCTTCGCAGATGATACGATTGTATACCTGGAAAACACTAGGGATTCCACTACAAAACTCTTAGAAGTGATCAAGGAATACAGCACCATCTCAGGTTACAAAATCAACACTCTGTCTTCTTTAGGGAAGTTTCTATTCATTTCTCTTGCCCATTGATATAAGGGATTGTTGGCTTTTTTTCACGTGGATTAATTTGAGTTCTCTAGAGATCCTAGTTATCAAGGTTTTGTCTGATTCAAAATATCCTTTCCATCCTATCCTTGTTGTCTCCTTAGCTGTACAGAAGGTTTTCAGTTTAATTAAGTCCCATTTGTTTATTTTTGTTGTTGTTACAATTGCACAGGCAGTCTTCTTCATGGAGTCTTTCCCCAGGCTGATATCTTCAAGTGTTTACCCTATGCTTTTGTTGAGGACTTTTATTATTTCATGCCTTAAATTTAGGACTTTTATCCATCTTGAATCAATTTTTGTGAGTGGAGACAGGTGTGGATCCAGTTTCAGTCTTTTACATGTGGATGTCCAGTTCTCCCAGCACCATTTATTGAATAGGGAGTCTTTCCCCCAGTGTATGTTCTTATTTGGTTTATTGAATATTAGGTGGTTGTAAGATGTTAGTTTCATTTTCTGGTTTTCTATTTGATTCCAAATGTCTATGTCTCTATTTTTGCACCAGTACCATGCAGTCTTGACCACCATGGCTTTATAGTACAGCCTAAAATCTGGTATGGTGATGCCCCTGGCTTTGTTTTTATTACTAAGTACTGCCTTAGCAATACGGAGTTTTTTATGGTTCCATATGAAATGAAGAATTATTTTTTCCAAGTCTTGAAAGTACGATGTTGGTATTTTAATAGGGATGACATTGAATCAGTAGATTGCTTTGGGAAGTATAGACATTTTAACAATGTTGATTCTTCCCAGCCATAAGCATGGTATGTTCTTACATTTGTTAATATCCTCTGCTATTTCTTTTCTTAGGGTTTCATAATTTTCTTTATAGAGGTCCTTCACCTCTTTTGTTAAGTATATTCCTAGGTATTCATTTTCTATGAAGCTATGATGAAGGAAATTGTATCTTTACTTGAGTATTTGGGGTTCTCTAAGTATAAATTCATATCATTAGCAAAGACGAAGAGTTTGACCTTCCTTGCTCCCATTTGGGTGCCCTTTATTTCTTTCTCTTGCCTAATTGTATGGGCTAGTACTTCCAGCACTATGTTGAATAGTAATGGTGACAGAGTTCAACCTTGTCTGGTTCCAGTTCTAAGTGGAAAAGCATTCAGTTTTACTCCATTTTGATTATTTTGTTTTTAATGTTTCAGTGTTCTAATTAGAAAAGGATGCTGGATTTCGTTGAATGCTCTTTCTGCATCTATTGAGAGGATCATATGGTCTTTGTTTTTACTTCTGTGGATACAGTGAATAATGTGTATTAACTTGCGTATGTTAAACCAGTCTTGCACCACTGGGATGAAACCTACTTGATCAAGATGTATGGCTTTTTTGAGGATAAGCTGTAATCTATTGGCTAGGTTTTTGTTGAGAATTTTTGCATCTATATTTACTAGTGAAATTGGTCTGAAGTTCTGCTTTTTAGTTGGGTCTTTTCCTGGTTTTGGTATCAGAGTGATGTTTGCTTCATAGAATGTGTTGGGGAAAGATTCCTTCTTGCTTAATCTTTTGAAGTAATTTCTGCACTACGGGAATAAGCTCTTTTTTAAAGATTTGATAGAATTCTGGTGTGAAGCCATCCAGACCAGGGCAATTTTTATTGGGAGATTTTTATTGTTTCTTTGATCTCCATGCTTAAAATGGGTCTGTTTAGGAGTTCTATTTCTTCCTGGCTAAGTCTAGGGAGAGAGCGTGTTTTCAAATATTGATCTATTTCCTTCACATTGTCAAATTTCTGGGCATAGAGTATCTGGTAGTATTCAGAGGTAATCTCTTGTATCTCTGTGGCATCTGTTGTTATTTCCTCTTTATCATTTCTGACTAAGTTTATTAGAGATTTCACTTTTTTGTTTATAATTAATCTGACCAAAGGTTTATCTATTTTATTTATTTAAAAAAAAAAACAACTCCTTGTTTTGTTAATTTTCTAAAGGATTCTTTTGTTTTCAATTTCATTAATCTCTGATTTAATTTTGGATATTTCTTTTCTTCTGCTGGGTTTAGGTTTAGATTGTTCTTTCTTTTCCAGTTCCATAAGGTGGCTTGTAAGTTTGTTGATGTGCTCTCTTTTCTGTTTTTAGGGTGGTAGGCATCGAAAACAATAAATTTTCATCTTAAGACAGCTTTTGCTGTATCCCACAGGTTTTGGGAGCTTGTGTCTTCATTGTTGTTATGGTGAAGGAAGTTACTGATTTCCTGTTTTATTTCTTCCTGCACCCAACTGTCATTCAGCATAAGGTTCTTTAATTTCCATGCCTTTGTGTTGAATGTTTTTGTTGGAATTGAGTTCCACCTTTAGTGCCTGGTGGTCTGAGAAGATGCAAGGTAAAATTTCAATTCTTTTGATTCTGCAGAGGTTTGTTTTGTGTCCTAGGATATGATCAATTTTGAAGAGTGTTCCATGGGCTAATGAGAAGAATTCATATTCTTTAGCTTTGGGATCAAGTGTTCTACATATGTATCTCAAGCATAGTTCTTCTATGGTAGCGGTTCTCAACCTGTAGGTCACAACTCCTTTTTAACAATGAAAATACATTGCGGCATTAGGAAGGTTGAGAACCACTGTTCTAGGGTCTCATTTTAGTTCCTTATATCTTTGTTTAATTTCTGTTTAGAGGATCTGTCCAGCTCCATAAGAGGAGTGGTAAAGTCCCCTGTTATTATGGTGTTATAGGGTATCATATTGCTCAAACTAATGAAGGTCTGTTTCAAGAATCTGGAAGCATTTAAGTTGAGTGCATAAATATTTAGTATTGAAATGTCTTCTTCTTCTTCTTCTTTTTTTTTTTTTTTTTTTTTTTTTGAGACAGATTACCACAATATCTCCCTCGGAATAGTGCTGTGGCATCACAGCACACAGCAACCTCAAACTCTTAGGCTTACGTATGTCTCTTGCCTCCACCTCCCAAGTAGCTGGGACTACTGGTGCCCACCACAACACCCAGCTATTTTTTGGTTGTAGTTGTCATTGTTTAGCAGGCCTCGGCCAGGTTCAAACCCTCCAGCCCAGCATATGTGGCTGGTTCCCTAGCCACTGAGCTACAGGTGCTGAGCCTGAAGTGTCTTCTTGTATTTTTCCCTTGACCAATATGAAGTGTCCATCTTTGTCTTTTTTTACTTTAGTTGCTTTAAATCCAATGGTATCTGAAAATAAGAACCCCTCTTTCCTTCTGAATTCCATTTGCCTGAAAATTGTCTTTCAACCCTTAACTCTGAGTTTTAATTTTGTCTTTTGGGGCTAGGTGTGTTTCCCTCAGACAGAAAATGGATGGCTTTTGTTTTTTAATCCAATCTGCCAGTCTATGCCTCTTCAGTGGGGAATGCAAGTTATTAACATTTATTGAGATAATTGATAAGTGTGGTAGCTTTCTACTCATCTTATTTTGTGAAAGTACATTGCTTACTTTTATCTTTTGGATCATTGCGGAATCTAGGTTTTATCCTTTAATTTCTGGGGGCTTACTTTTCTGGTTGGAGTATTTCCTGTAGAGCTGGCCTTATTGTGGCAAATGTCCTCAATGTTTGCAAATCAGCAAAAATATCCATCAATTTTAAAACTTAGCTTAGCAGGATACAGAATTTTGGGCTGAAGATTGTTTTGTTTAAGCAAATTAAAGGTAAGTGACCATTGTCTTCTAGCTTGAAAAGTTTCTTTATAGAAGTCTGCAGTTACCCTAATGGATTTGCCCCTGTAGGTCAATTGGTGTTTACTTCTGACAGCTTGCAGAATCTTTTATTTTGTCTTGATTTTGGACAGGGTTATCACAATGTGTCTTGGGGAAGCTCTATTTGAGTTGAGGCGACTTGGGGTCCAATATCCCTCTGAATGGAGTGAGTCAGAACCTTTGGTGATATTTGGGAAATTTTCATTTATAGTATTCTCTAGTATGGCTTCCATTCCTCTTGGGCATTCTTCTTCCCTTTCTGGGATACCTATAACTTGTATGTTTGAATGTTTCATGAAGTCCCATAATTCTGTCAGTGAACGTTCTGCTTTCTCTCTCTTTTTTTCTGACTCTGTAACTGTCTGAGTTATCCCAAGAGCTTTGTCCTCTACCTCTTTGTTCTTCTACACAGTTTAATCTGTTATTGATAACTTTCTATTGCATCTTTAAGTTCCCTGGTTGATTGCTTCAATTCTTTCAGTTCTGCTATATCCTTTGTATATTCTTCATATTGTTCATCTCTTATTTGATACTATTTTTGAATTTCCTTTTGGTTATATTGCACTTTCTCAGTAATTTCCTCTATTGTTTTTACCATGCACATTTGAAATTCCCCTTCTGTCATTTCTAACATTTCTTTATAGGTAGAATCCTATGCAGTAGCTACCTCATAGTCCCTTGAGGGGTTGCTCTGGACTGGTTTTTTATGTTGCCAGGATTTTTCTGCTGTTTTTTCCTCACTAGTGTTTTATTTTATCTGTTTCCTTGCCCTAATTTTCCTTTCACGTCCTCTTGCTCTTTAAGTTACCGTGCCTCTGACCTAAGATTTTGATGAGTCCTTTTGGTGCAAGACGAAAAAGATGAGAAGATTGAAGAGTAAGAAGGTAAAAAAGATTTTTAAAAAAGAAAAAGAAAGAAAAAAGAAAGAAAGGAAGGAGATGGGGTGAGTAAAAGGGAATATTGACAAAAAGAAGAGAGGCACAGAAAGAGGAAGACAGTAGTAATAAAGGTGTACAGTAGGGTAATTTGACCCACAACTTAAAAAACCTTAACCTTGGGTGGCACCTGTGGCTCAAAGGAGTAGGGTGCCAGCCCCATATGCCAGAGGTGGTGGGTTCAAACTCAGCCCTGGCCAAAAACTGCAAAAAAAGAAACAAACAAACAAACAAAAAACCTCTGGGGGTGCTGGGTTGGGTGGTTCCCTTGAGGTTAGCAGCTCTTTGCCAACTTGAGCAGATGGCACCCCACCTCCACCCATTAGAGAGGAAAAACAAAAATACTATAAATCAAACGAAAACAAACAAATAGAAAACCTTACAGAATAAAATCGGGGGGGGGAGGGGCAATCAAATAACAGAGGCAGAAACACTAAAAAAAATGAAGTTCTTATTATTAAAGAAGGCAACAATGGAAAATTGTATTGACACTAGAAAAATTAAGAAAGAAAAGAAAGAAAAATCTGGGGGTGGGGGTGGGCGGAGTTAAAATTAAAAAAAGGAAAAAAGAAAAATCTAAAAGCAAAGCAGTATATATATCTTGCTGAATATTGCCTGGGCAACAGGTTATCTTCTGGGGTATGAAATGCTTATCACCATGCTGATTATAAGATGGAAACTGGGGCCTGACTGGGGGAAACTGACTTCTTTACCCTGAAACCCTGCAGGGTTAAGATCCTGAATCTCTCCTCAGCCTGCTTAAAAGACACAATGATAGCTCTGTTCTGGGCCAGTCGCTCAGTCCTGGACCCTGGACAACGCTTTAAGTCACCCACACGCTCACCCAAATTCTTCTAAGGTAATTCAACCTAGTGCCCAAGTCCAAAAAAACAAAATAGCCTGCAGGGAAGGTCTGCAAAATAACTTGCAGGGAAGGTCTGCAATCTCACTGTTGTAGCTACAGCTGTAGCAGCCTCAGGCCAAAGGCAACCGTTTGCCACTTCTCCACAGCTTTTGTCCTCCTCCTGGGGTCCAGTAGTCTCTCTTATCTCCCTGCATCCCCAAAAAGATGTTTCTGGACAGAGCCCATGAGCCAGAAGTGCATGGAGTCTTTTCTCCCCAAGCGCACAGTGCCCGGTTGCATAGAAGCTGTTACTCGGCCGTCTTGCTCCCCCTCCACAAACATGTTTTGAATTCATGTATATATGTATGTATGAAAAGTAAGCATACTGATCGCAAAGGCATTTGAAATAGGAAATTTTTCCTTTTGTTCATCTTTTACCCTGGTGAAATTCCAGTGTTACCCCACATAAATGACTAATATAAAATTGTACTGTTGTACCACTTCATTAGATTTGTTGAGAGCTTCTTTGACTACTTGTTAAAGAATAATGCCTTCTTTAATAGAAAGCAACTTATAAAAATAATTACCCAATCTGGTGCAGAATTCTTACCTTCTAGAAAATGTTGCTGAATCCTATCCAGGAGTAGATGTAAAATATCACAACATGTCGATATAAAGAATGTGATTTTCTTTTTGTGTTATGTATGTGTTTTCATAACATGGTAATCATGACAACATTGTTTTATGAAGTCTCTGAGGAGAGATTTGAGAAAGAAGTTCACAGATCTGGAGGTGGTGAGAAGGATCACTAGGGTAAGGATCTTTCAAAATGAGAATAATAATCCTTAGATTAACACATTCTTACTGGCAAGATAGATAGTTCTTCCTGAGTTCATAGGGCTCATTTGTTATAATCTTTTTTTGATAGAGTAATTTTATGTCATAAAACTCATATAATAATGTCTTTATATAAAATTATTTTTAGTGAATGGATTAAATCAAGCAGAAGATTTATAACTTTCACAGTAAAAGACATATAAATATAAACTTAAAAAATAAAATTTTCAGTTATATTTTAGGATCACACACTGACAGAACTACCCATGCACAATATTTTGAAAAAAGGCTAGGATTTAAGATCCTGTAACAATTTTCCCCTTTGGTCCAATAAAATTCATTTGTCTGTGACTTTTGCTCTTTCTCACTGTCTCACTTTGGCGTAGACTGTTCCTAACACTCAAAAGGTCATCTCCTCACCCTTCTACTTATTATAATTATGCATTCTTTATTGTTTTGTGGGCAGGTCCATAATTTTTCCAATGCGTACTCCCTTTATCAGGGTTCTCTACTTCCTCAGACTTTTTACAATATTTATCTTTGGTTCTCATATTTAATAATCATAATCCTAATGCCATGAATCAGGCATTATTCTAAGCATTTTATGGGTTTTACCTCCAAATGACTCTGAATAGTTATTATTACTATCAGCACCATTTTTGGAGAAGAATAAATTAAAGCCCAGAGAGGTTAAGTAACTTGCCTCAGCTCACACAGCTGGTATTTGGTGGAGTGAAGGTTTGAATCTATAAAGGCTCATTGTAGAGCCAAAATTATGAACTAACTGCAATTTTGCCTTTCATTTGGCCTTTTTTGTACATTTAGAAATATTTTAAATCATTTCTTACTGTGGCTATGTCATGGATATTTTTTGCCTCTTGGCCATCTTATAGTCATTTTTCCCTACTTTCTATTACATATTTTAGAAGAAGGGGTCCACTGTTTTTTCCCCTGTCTCAGGCTATCGGTTTAGTCCATCCTTCACAAACCAGGGCAAGCAGGGCTATACTGCTTTGACACAGGAATTGGCTCAAGGTTAGATACACTACCCCAGCAGAGCCAAGAAAACATCATGATATGCAGGCGTGCATACTTCTAGCTAGATAAAACTGAGATGATACAAATTCTTAGAGCCTTTTTAAGAATTGATTTAATGCTGAAAGTAGACTGAAATTCCTGTTTCCTCCCTCTTTGGACTATTGAAGTGGCATTTTCTAGATTTTCTCCCAATAGCTGCATGTAGTATAATTGATATAATATAGACAGATTGTCCTGGATTAAAAGATGAATTTTTAGACATAAGAACTGCCCTTCCCAAATTCTTTATTCTGCAGTGTTTTACATCTATATATTATGTAATGTTGATTAAACATGTTCTGAAAATCAGCTATATCAATATATTAGGCTGAAATTCATGCCAAAACATTTCATACTGCTAATTACATACAAACTTTGGGTTAACCTTGCCATGAATTTAGCTGAAAACTTCTTTATTTGAAATTATACATTCTAAAAATTTAGGTGTCTATGGATAAGCTAGGGGGCATAAGAATAAACTAAATTATTTTTATCTATGCCCTTCTGTTTTTCCTTGTTATTTCTTACAACATTTCAGAATATGAGGAAAACAAGGCCATGTGCCTAGTATGTGATAGAAGATTCCATGCTGTGAAACAGTATACCACAGTGAAAGGAATACTGACTTAGAAATGGAGAACTTGGCAAGCTGTAGGCCTTTAATATTTCCTCAATATTGGGCTTGAATGTCCTTGTATATACTCTGAATATATTGGATTGTATCACTTCCTGTAACTTACTTATTTGAAAGAATAAAAACTATGACTGTATGACATGTTTCTGGACCATTAGTCATTTCTCAGAAATCTTTCTGAGGTCGTCCTTGGCCAATCAGAGCTTCCATTCATGAGATATGAATAAACACTATTCTAGATAAAATCTAGGTTAGGAGAGTATGATATGTATAGTTCTTATGAGTGCTATAAGATATTTCTCATAGATTTCACACACTAGCTTCAAGGACCTCGCTCCTTCATTGTTTTTATGGACCATAACATTGAAACCATAGAATCATTTGGTCAGACACTCTACACGGTCTGTTTGAGCCTCAGCTTTCTATGAAAAGACATAAGGCCATTGCCTGGAATAAAGCCTGGAGTATCTTGTGTGGTCAAAATGTACCCTACTTAAAGGATGACTTCCTTTTTCTCTAGACACCTATTCTTTTGGAATTGAGTGAATTCTAATATCCAGGGTTTTGTAAGGACAATTTTACTCCATAGCTGCCTTTGGATGCTTGGGTTTTGTGAAGACATCCTGGCCTGCATGTTGTTCTGGATTTCAAGAATGTAAGTGGTTGCATTGAATGGAGAACAATAGGTAATTGAAGTCTTCAACTTCAATTAAAAGCTGTAGGCGACACTAATGAGATTGGTCTTTATTCTTCATTCAGTGGTGTGAGTCCTCCTGCCAAGGCATGCAATCAAAGGGAGGTTTGGGATTATTTGTGATTGCCTAAGGATAGCTTTTCTTTATTTCATAACTTTATCTGGGGCAAGTCTTCTTGCTAGTTCTGTAACATGCTAAAAAGAAAAATCCTAGGAATAACAGGTTATAGTCCCATCTCTGCCACTTGTTAACAATGTGACCTTAGTCTAAGCATTTTGCCTCCCCTGATTGCAGTTTCTCCAGATACAATATAAAAAAGTTGTACTAGATAATTTCTAAGGCTTCATTCATTGTAAGTATCTGTAATTCTGTAATCACACTATCTGGCAGGAAATCTCATAGTATGCTTGTCACAGAGCCACATATACCGTTTGTAAACTAAAAGACTAAAAGATTTCCCAAATTCTTCCATCTGGACTTACCAGAGCCAGAGAACACTCAGTGGGTTTGCCACATGAAGCTTTACCAGCTAGAAAAACTCTTGTTCTAGCCTAAGTTCTTGAAATTGAAATACACATTATTTTTTTCTGAAGCTTTAACAGATTCAACTGCAAAAACTCAGTAAATAGCTCTGTGGTTAAGTGAAAAAACACTTCCTGAGAAATGTCATGCATTAGAATACAGATGGTCATATGAAGTTTCTAAGGGTCTCTGGTTAACTTAAGGTCCCATTCAGGGAGGAGAAAGACAAAAATAGAGTTTAGTCTTCCTGCTGAATTTAGTGGGAATTTGCATTTCAATGCCAGTTCTTAAATGATTTGATTCTTATAAACCCTATATATTATGGAGTGTTTGATGTTACATAATGGTGAAATGAATAGAATTGGGAAATATTTGAACTTCAAATGTGCTTGCAAATGTACTTTATCCCCCCCTTTAAGCCACCTACGTATATAAACCTAGAATCAATTATGTGAAGTTTAATTTCTAAAACTTTTAATAAAGCTTTCTCCTCCAGAAAGTTAGCTCTCATACGGGAATACATCTGGAAAAAAAATGGTTTGTTAAGATTTTTTTATTCATTTGCTTTAGAATCTAAATTAAAGATCAGCTAACATTTTTTGTGACAGTAAATATTTTAGTCTTCAAGGGCCACGTAGACTCTGTCAGAAGTATAGTACTTAACTGAACAGAGCAGCAGAAAATCAGCAGTAGACAATCTGCAAACAAATGGGTGTGGCAGGGTGCCAACAAAACCGTTCACTAAAACCAGTGAGTTGCAGATCCTGGATCTGGGTAATTAACAAGTGATTCTCCTTCAACCTCAACCCTAGCTCATTCTATATTGAAAATAGTATTGGAATAGGAGCTCTGTATACCCGACTCCAACTCCCATTTGTAGATTTGGTAATTTCTAAACATTACTGGACATAATGCCTTGGAAAGGTTCAGCAATGTGGATCTTATTTCAGTCATCATCTTCAGTATTGAACATGTGTTAGCTAAGAACTGATAAGATTGGTGTTGTGGGATGCTTTATATCTTGTGTAGTACTTTAACTACAAAGTTGTAGAATCTTTTGTAACCTTTAAAAGTGTAGATGAGATTAGAATTCTGATACAGGGTCATATTTTTGGTCTTAATGGAAGGGAGGGAAGACAGAGCTGATTCATCATAATCCCAGAAGTGGTCATGCTCCAGCATCATAACAGACACAGCACAGGATTGTGCACAGTTAGCACTTGGGAATAAAGTGTCGGTATCAGAATTGGTAAAGAAAATGGTGGTTCAGTTTCTGACCCTGAGGTAGCATCAGAGGAATTCAGGGCTGCACCAGGGGTCCAAGGATACCCTGTGTTACAAAGGCAGTGGTAGAAGTCCATAAAACTGGAGGATACAACCTAGATAATGAAAAGGAAAACTTGCCTCACTGTTTGTGGTAGCTCTATAAACCTTGGTCACCTTCTTTTTTATTCAAAAGTTTTTTTTTAATGAACTGAGGGTGTATTTTGTCAGCTCTTGTTTCATAAACTTCAAAAATACCTAAGTGCTTTCTGACACCTAACACATAATAAATAGAGGTAGAACTATAAAATGCTCATGTACAAACATCTATTGGGAATGTATTTTGATGACTAAAATAATAATATGTTAATATTCTATTGGTAGTATACCACTATGTTAGTCTGTCAAGAATGCTCAGTATGCCTAAAAATAGTTCTTTCGTGCATTTAAAGTATGTCTCCTGAAATATATGAACTATCTTTCTGATCTTCACTTACCTAGTGAATCATAGAATCAAAGCTTAGAGTCACGACATGTTATCTTAGATATTACTGAGATTATTCTAGCTTCACATTTAGATGTGAGTGTGACACTATCATTTTTCTTTTAAGGAAAACTCAGGAGAATATTTTATAGTTTACTACCATGTATGTGAAAAGTACTTCAAAAGAAAATCTAAAGGTATCAGAGGCTTAGATAATTATTTTGAGGTTTGAACATAACTGATGAAAGGTGGATCAATTGAAAGTTGACTGTCCTCAAAATGAATTATATCTAATTAACACTTCAATTATTAATATATGACACAAATATTTAATTAAGTCAGCCAGGAGTAGTGGCTCATGCTTGTAGCCCCAGCTCCTTGGGAGGCTGAGGCAAAGGATTGCTTGAGCATAGGAGTTTGAGGCTTCAGTGAGCTATGATCACAACACTGCATTCCAGCCTAGGTGACAGAAAGACTCAGACTCAGTCTCAAAAAAAAAAGAATTAATTATTTCAAAAGAAAAAAAAAAAAAAGAAAGGGAAAAAAAACTCCTTTGACTTCCATGCAAATCTATTTCATCAGTTTAGAAAAAATAAATCTCTTTAGTAGTTCATGTTTTGTGCAGTGCATAATTGATTGCATCATTTTGGGGGGTTAAATTTTATGGGAAGGTTTTTAAGTTCATGTAAAATTGATATTCAGCAGGTTTTCTCAACCCTAGAACTATTGATGTTTTTAGTCAGATAATTCTTTGCTGTGGGAGACCTGTGGGGACCGTCCTCTGCATTGTAGGATTTTTAACAGCATTCTTGGCCTCTGGCTAGGTTCCAGTAGCACCAATACACACATTTAGACAAATAAAACTCCCTCCAGACTGTCAAATGTTCCCTGGGGAGGAAAATCTAGCCTGGTTGAGAAGCACTGGTGTATATGACCCTAACAGATAACAGAAAGGAACAGAAGCAGCATCGCATTAATAATATGAATCTTGTTAATAGCTGAATTTTGGTGTTGAAATGCAAATAAAATTTGTGTTATTTGGTATTTTTGAGTGGGGTGTTATCACACCAGACTGTCTAAGGAATTCCATCATTTAGAAATGAAGCAATCATCTATAAAGAGCTCTCTCTTTCTCTGTTCCTCCAGCTCTTATATATCATGTTGCCAATATCCTATAAAGGTTGTAATAAGAAGATTATATCATATACTCTGCTCTTCAGCCAGAAATTACATGCAGAGTAGCAGCAGTGGAGTTACATCTGCTAATGGACAGTGAATTGGACCTTACTTTGGGAACCCCACAAGTTAGCTGGGTCACCTTCAAATTTCCCAGCATAACTTTTGTCTGGATAAATCAGATTGCCTACTTTTCCTGAAAGTCAACATACATGATTTATTTATCTCTATCTCTCCAGCTGAATGGCTGGCACAAGATAAAAAGATGCTATAAAACTAGATGAATAGGTTGAATCGTTTTGTTGATCTCATAGACAAGGAGTCAGTATGTTTTCAACCTCTCTGTTCTTCCTCCTTCCTCCCTTAGTCCTGTACTTTCATTCCCGACTACTACTTATTGGCTTGACCTCACAGACAATCTATTCTATTTTCTTCATGCTTAAGACATGGCCAAAACTTTGTTACTTTGACTTCCATAGATTCGAGAAGAGCCTAGAAGCAAAATACACTAGCGAGTTTTAATGTAAGACATTGGGGAATACTAGTAAGAAAAATACTTTACCGGTGGTAGTGCCTGTGGCTCGGTGAGTAGGGCGCCGGCCCTACATACTGACGGTGGCAGGTTCAAACCCGGCCCTGGCCAAACTGCAAAAAAAAAAAAATAGCTGGGCATTCTGGTGGGCACCTGTAGTCACAGCTACTCTGGAGGCTGAGGCAAGAGAACTGCCTAAGCCCAGGAGTTGGAGGTTGCTGTGAGCTGTGTGATGCCACGGCACTCTACCGAGGGTGACAAAGTGAGACTCTGTCTCTACAAAAAAAAACTAATAATAATACTTTATCATTTCAGTACCCACTATCATTATAATAAAATTGTTACTGCTATTAATTATTAAGGCAGACATATAGAAAATGTCTTTACTTTTTCATTACTTTTTTCCACTAGAAGAATTATAAACTTACTTTTAGTCTTAAGTAATTTTTAATGTATTCTTTAACTCCAAACCATGGACCAGTTTCCTACAGAACTTATTTCCAAAATCAATTACCCATAGATTTTTTGAAGATTTTGAGCTAGCAGTTTTAAGAATAAGGAAGGAGCATGTAAATTCAGGGAAACTATATGATAAAGGCAAAGGGCAAATGCTTTGGATCTGGGCAGAACTAGGTATTATAATTGTCATGCTAACTCTTGTAAACTATATGAATTTGGGCATGTTATTTAAACCCACGAAGCTTTGGTGTTGCTGTCTTTAAATGGACCAGTCTTTACTTCAGAACGTTACTATGAAAATAGAGAAAAATAAATACGATTTAGGATGTTATTGGCATTAATTAGGTAGTTGCGATAAACGATTATGATTGATGGTGATTGTGGAGGTGCAGTTGTGGAATTAATGAGACATGAGACATGGCCAGAGCCAAGGTGTTCTACAAAATCGTAAAATCTCTCTGGTACCTTTTTAACTCCATTTTCTGAGTCAGGCTTAAATAGCGTCTATCCCTCTATCCTGTGCTAAATGTTGTTATTCTATTGATTCTTAACTAATTCCTGCTAAGAAGATAAGTATCTCTTCTGGAGAGTATTTGTATTTTAATGGAAGTGTTCTTTAATATCAGATGTAGGCACAAGACTTTGAATGACATTGGAGACTAAGGTGACCTATTCTATTGCTCTGCCTATTTTTTCCTGATGATTTATTCTCTCTACTCTCTACTCAAATATTATTCTCTAGAGTCTCATTTAGCTGCCATCAGCTTGGAGCTTGGCTGGAGCTGAAACATACTAAAAAATTTATTTTCAAATCTGATGTTTAAACTGGGCCTTAACTGAGGAGAGTGGAATGACCACAAGTCCAGGATTCTTATATCTTTCTGTTTGTTTATCTCTCTGTCTCTCTTTTTATCTCTCTGTGAGTTAAGCCTTGCTGTTTTACACAGTGATTGGATCTCAAGAGGGCAAATATGGAAGCTCGATATGAGTTAAGTCCGGAAGCTACACAGCATCCCTTCTGACCACATTCTAATGGTTAAAGAAAGTCACAGTACCAGCCCACATTTAAGATGAAAGAAAACAATCTCTACCTTTTGAGAGGAAGAGAGGCATGTATGAATAAGAATGTGAGAATTAATTGATTGCCATGCTTACAGACAATCCACCATTCACTACATTTTCTTTTCTTTTTCTTTTTTTTTTTTCCTTGCTTTCTTGTTTTTTTTTTTGAGACATAGGCTCAAGCGGTATCCCTGGGGAGCTTGCGCTTGCAGCATATCACACAGCACACTACCCAGGGCTACAGCTTGAGGCTCTGTCTAAAAAAAAAAAAAAAGAAAGAAAGGAAAAAAAAAAAAGAAACAGAAAAGAAAATGTAGTGAATGGTGGATTGTCTGTAAGCATGGCAATCAATTAATTCTCACATTC
>CAUYPK010038264.1:0-24393 GCA_963574355.1 Loris lydekkerianus
ATGAAGGCTATAACCCAACTATACCACAAGACTATGAGGAAAGGACCAAAGAAGGGGAAGGGAGGGGGGAGGTTTGGGTGGAGGGAGGGTGATGGGTTGGGCCACATCTATGGTGCATATTTTTATCTATAATAAAAAAAAAAAAAGGAAAAAAAAAGATCCTTTTTTGGATCGGATCGGATCGTCATGTGTGATAAAAAGTGGATTCTGTATGACAATGGGAAACATTCAGGATAGTGGTTGGACACCGATGAGCCACACAGGCACTTCCCAAAGGCGAAACCCCACCAAAAAAAGATCATGGTTACTGTATGATGGTCAGCAGCTGGTGTGATTCACTATAACTTTCTGCAACTAGGCCAAACCATTACAGCAGAGTCCTATTGTGAGTAAATTGACGAAATGTACTGAAAATTGTGTCAGCAGCAGCCAGCCCTGGTCAACAGAAGAGGTCCGAACATGCCACGACAACGCCCGGCCGCACGTCTCACAAATCACCGTCCGAAAATTAAAGGACTTGAGCTTCGAAGTTCTGCTCCACCCACCATACTCCCCAGACCTCTCGCCAACCGACCACCATCTTTTCAAGCACTTCCATAACTTTCTCACCGGTAGAACCTTTGCCAACAGGACCTAGCAAAAATGGCCTTCATTGACTTCATCGAATCCCGAGCACCCAATTTTTATGCTGATGGAATTAATCGACTTGTGTTACATTGGCAAAAGTACACTGATTCAAATGGCACTTATTTCGATTGAATAAATATTCACTGAGATATTACAGTTTAAAGTAGACTCATAAAAACGGACAAAACTTTTGAAATGACCTAAATAGTTTATAGATGTCAGTCATATCCAGTTAAGAGTGTTGAGTGTGAATATTGAGTTTAACTGTCTTTACTGGCTTTCTGCCTACTAAATCTATTTCTGATAGATGAGTGTTGAAATCTCCATTTATAATAATAGATTTATCTATGTCTTCTTGCTTTTATCTTAGTTTTTGCCTCATGTAGTTTAAGGCTTTGTTTTTAGGGGCATAGATGTTAAAGATTGTTACATCTTCTTGAAAAATTGATTCCTCTATCATTGTGTAATGCCCTTCTTCATTCCTGGTAACTTCCCTTGTTTTGATCTCTGCTTCATATGGAATTAATATAGCTTCTCCTTCTTTGTTTTGATTAATGTTAGCATGGCATGTTTTTCTCCATCCATTTATTTTTAATCTATATGCATCTCTATATTTAAAGTGGAATTTGTATGGACAAGTTATATTTGAGTCTTTGAAAAAAATCCTCCCTGACTTTTATTTGATGCATTTAGAACAAAATGCATTGATGTTCAAATAATTGCTGATATATTTGAATTAATATCTACCATATTTGCTACTGAATTCTATTTGTTGCCCTTGATCCTATTTTGGTCTTCACTCTTTCTGCCTTTTGTAGTTTTAATCGAATATTTTATAAGATTCTATTTTCTTTCATTTTCCAGCATATTATTTATACTTTTTTAACTTTTAAGATGGTTGTTCTAGAATTTGCAGTATACAATGTTTACATTTATAGCTAATATAAGTCCACTTTCAAATAACACTGTTAACACTTCATGGGTAGTGCAAGCACCTTATAATAAGAAAATAATTCTATCTTCTTCGTCATCCTTTATATTATTGCTGTCCTTTGTTTCATGTATACATAAATGTACATAAGTATACACACAAGATTTATGCATAAATATACATAACTGAGTACATTGTTGCTATTAGTGTTTAAATAAACTGCAATCTGATAGATCAATTAAGAACAAGAAAAATAAATTTTTATTTTATCTCCAGTTATTCCTTTCTTTTCTTTCCTTCTTCTTCTGCTTCTTCTTTTTTTTTTTTTTTGAGACTTGCTATGGCATCACAGCTCACAGCAACCTCAAACTCTTGGGCTTAAGCAATTCTCTTGCCTCAGCCTCCCAAGTAGCTGGGACTATAGGCACCTGTCACAACATCCAACTATTTTTTTGATGTAGTTGTCATTGTTGTTTACCAGGCACAGGGCGAGTTTGAACCAGCCAGCCCCGGTATGTATGGCCGGTGCCCTAACAACTGAATATGGGTGCTGAGCCCACTTATTCCTTTCTTGTTAGTCTACTCTTCTTTATATA
This sequence comes from Loris lydekkerianus, assembly GCA_963574355.1. Taxonomy (NCBI): domain Eukaryota; kingdom Metazoa; phylum Chordata; class Mammalia; order Primates; family Lorisidae; genus Loris; species Loris lydekkerianus. The sequence continues at coordinate 2,155 of CAUYPK010038264.1, forward strand.
GATCTGGGTTTTTGACCTATATCATTTTCCTTCTCTTCAGAGAACTTCTGTTAATATTTCTTGGAAGGCATGTCTACTTGCCTTAAAAGTTTCTTCAATTTTTGTTTGTTCAAGAAAATCTTTATTTCACCTTCACATCTGAAGGATAATTTTGCATGTAACAGAATTCTAGGTTGTTGGTATTTTCTCTCAACACTTTATTTTTTTTCCTGTCTCTTTTTACCTGGATGATGGCTCAATATATTTATGCTGCTATAAGAATATATTACTGACTTGGTAATTAGCAAAGAGCAGAAATTAATTTCTCACTGTTCCAGAAACTGGACAGTCACAGTCAAGTTGCCAGCAGGTTCAGTGTTTGGTGAGGACCTTAGTGTCTGCTCTCAAGATGGCATCATGAAGGCTTTGTCTTTATATGGCAGAAGAGCAGAACACAAAGAACTTACTCCCTCAGTCTCTTTTTTGGGACGTTATCCATTCATAAAAGCAATCCTTTCATGACTTAATCACTTTCTTATAGATGTCACCTCTCAATATTATCAAAATAGGGATTAAATTTCAAGACATGGACTTTGGGAAACATTCAGATCATAGCAGATGGTTTCTGAGAAGTCAGATGTAGTTCTTTTATTTATTTTTTTATGAGAAAGGTGTTTTTTCTTCTGTTTTATTTTAGGATTTTTTTTCTTGCTCTTTGATTTTCTATAGTTTGAAAATGATATACCTAGTTATAGGTTTTGTTTTTAATTTATTTTTTTATTCTGCATGGTTTTCTCTGAGTGGATCTGAAGAATACACTCAGAGAAATTTCTTAATTTGAAGAAATTCTCAGTCACTATTGTTTCAATTTTTTTTAAAAATTATTTTCTCTGTTTCTTCTCCTGATAGTCCCATTACAAGTGTGTTACATATTTTTCAGTTGTAACCTGTACTTTAGATATTATTTTTTGCTTCTTTCCTGGTCTCTACTGTGTTTTCTTTTCAGTTTTCAAGTTTTTTTTTTAATACTCTAAAGCTCAGAGATTCTTTCCCCAACTCTATTCAGTCTTCTAGTAAGCCCCATCAAAGAAATTCTTCAGTTTTGTTATCATATTTTTTAATCTGTAGCATTTCTTTCTGATTTTATTTCCTAAAATTTTCATCTCTTTACTTACATTACTCATCTGTTCTTGCATACTCATCTAATGTTCTTTATCCATAAAAGCTTTTGGCATATTAATCATAGTTGTTTTAAATTTCCAGTATGATAATTCCAGTATCCTTACCATGTTGTTCTGATTCTTGTTCTGTCTCTTCAAATTATGTATTTTGCCATTTTATATGCCTAATAATTTTTTTCTTGTTAGCTGGACATGCTGTACTGGGTAAAAGGCACGGCCATAAATAGGCCTTTAGTAACATAGTGGTGAGGTACAGGGGGAGATGGTGCATTCTTTTATTCTATGATTGGGTCTCAGACTTTAGTGAGCTTTTGCTTGTGGACTATGACTTTCACAAGTGTTTCTCAGTTTTTTCTTTCTCTTTTAGGTGGGATAACATTGCTAGGGTGAGCTGGAGTTAGATATTTTCCTTTTTCTAAATAGAAGACTAGATGGAATAAATTGGAGCTGGGTATTTCTTTTTTCCCAAGTGGGAGCTAGAACTGATTGGAGGTGGGTATTTTCTGTTCCCAGATCAGTGAGACTCTATTCATACACCAGCAAGTTAGGCTTTGATTAAGTAATTTCTCATGAGGTCAGACCTTATTAAAAATAACAGAGTGCTCTGATGTATCTCAAAATGGTTTCTTTACCTCTCTTCCTCTTGTAAGCAGGAGAGTATTTTTTGCTGATATTTGCTGTGAGAACCTGGTGGAGTTCATGGGTGTAACTGTCAATATTGGGGGCTTCCCTAATGACTGGGTTCTGCTAGAGTTTTTAATTCCCAGAATTGTTCAGGTAGTGCCTCCAGCACAATTTGTCAGTATAGTTCAGGTTTCCTGCTTTGGCACTGGTTTCCATGCCTGGGTCTCTGCTTCTAGTATTCCATGACTCCTTGTAGTTATCCATCTGTCTCCAGTTTGTAGGGCAGTTTGAGTCCTCCCTCTCCTATGGGTATAAGAAGAGTTGTACAAGAGTTTTTCAGTTTGTTCAGATTTTTACTCATTGTTAGGATGGAGTAACCAACTTCTAAACTTTGTATGTGTAGGGACAGAAATTGAAAGTATGGGGGTGCACATATTTTCATGGTGTATTTGTGTGTGTGGATATATGTACACACCTATACAAAACACATCTACACATAAACACATCTAAAGATTGTTTATTGGTCATTTTGTTGTTCTGTTTTCTACATGTATACATTTTTTTTTTTTTTTTTGAAACAGAGTCTCACTATGTCGCCCTTGGTAGAGTGCTGTGGCATCACAGCTCACAGCAACCTCCAACTCTTGGGCTTAAGTGATTCTCTTGACTCAGCCTCCCAAGTAGCTGAGACTACAGGTGCCCACCACAACACTTGGGGTATTTTTTGTTGCAGTTGTCATTGTTGTTTAGCAGGCCTGGGCTGAGCTCAAACCCATCAGCTTAGGTGTATGTGGCCAGCGCATTACTCATTGAGCTATAGGCGCCAAGCCATATATACCATTTTTTTTTTTTTTTTAAAGATTGAACTATCAGTTTCTGGCCATCTGTGTTAAAATCTTCCAAAAGGATTTGGATGTGTCATTTTATCCTTGTGATTCTGTCATTTTTTAAGATTGTATATATACATTTTGAACTTTTGTATTAGATATATTGCATACTGAATAATGGTTGTTATATCTTCTTGAAGAATTATTCTTTTTATTATTATACACTATTCTCTAATATGTTTACTACGATTTTTGCCTTAAAGTCTATCTTGTCTATTACTGCTGTCACTTCAGCTTCATTCTGGTTATTATTAGCAAGACGTATTTTTCATTGCTGTTTTGTTTTCAAAGTGATTCCTTTTAAAAAGTCATTTATTCATTTTGAATTTTTATTTTAAATTTCAAGTTAATGTGAGATACAAATAAAATAACTGGCTCACTGAATTTTAATTTGTTAGGTAGAGTCCATCTTGTAATTGTGTCCCACACCCAAAAGATGTGCCATACACTACTATATTGTGCTCACTAAGTGGGAGCACACCAAGCCCCTTTCCTCTCTTCTCCCCTCAACCGAATTGAATTGAGTTTTACTCCTCTGTGGGTGTGAATTAGATCGTCTATGGGCTTTATGCAAATATCCAATGTACTCAATACTGATATGTTTTGAATTTTTTAGAGGCATGTTCTTACTTTGTTGCCCAGGTTGGAGTATAGTAGTGTGAAATATCTTACCAGCTTCAAACTCATAGCCTCAGGTGATTCTCCTGCCTGAACCTCCCAAGTAGCTGGATTACAGGTGTGCACAACTATATCCAGCTAATTTTTAAAGTTTATTTTCCATACAGATGGAGTCTTGCTATGTTGCCCAGGGGCTTTATATTTCTTTAATAACTGAAATTTTTGACTTTTTGGGCTGATTACATTCTCTTCTTTTTGTCGAATATTATTTTGTGTTACTTTTTCCTAACTTTGATTGAATTAAAAATATTTTATATATTTCTATATTCTTTTTTATTTTCAAGTTGTATATTTTTTCTATCACATTAGTACTCTTCAATTTATGAGTAGTATACTTAACTATATATGTGCATGTATATATTTATATAAACACATATGTATACTTATTTTCACAAATTCGAAAGTTATCTCTTCCTGAGTATAAAATGGACTTTTGTAAATTTTCATGACTCATTTTATGCCCCTTTCTTTCTTGTTTTTTTTTTTTTTTTGGGGGGGGGAGGAGGAACTGGTGACTTGTTATAACTAAACAAAATACCCACAAATATCAGTTATTTTTATAATTGGTAATTCATCAAGTTTACTAATGTGCTTTATTAAGTTCTCTGCTATATGAGGTTGCCTTGGCCAGGCCTACTGAGCTTTTAATATAGTAACATTTAATAGGTTGATTGAATTTTCATTTTAGTGGTCACTTTGGATTTTTTACAGATTCAGTAAACAAGACCCGTAAGTGGTATTTAAACTTGTTGATAGTCTTTTGATTTTATTTATAAAATATTCTGTCTATTATTGCTATATGCATGAAGAAAAACTTATTCATCAACATGTGAGTATTCTATACCATCTTGAGCAGAATCTACTGCTGTCTAATTTGAACATGTTTGATTGATCTAGAAAGTAGTAAAAAGGTAAAATAATAAATCTGACACCTTAAAAAAGAAGCTAAATTTATTTCACAATTTTCTTCTTTGTTAACTCAAAGAATGTGGATGTGTGTCAGGGGTCATCTCACTGAAAGGGGAATATGAATGGCCTGATTTATTAAAACTTAAATGGATCTTCAAGTATTTTTATAGTTTCATGTCTTCAGCCCTACTATGAAGCTAAATTATAGCTTTCACATGAAGGCTGTAACCCAACTATAGCACAAGACTATGGGGAAAGGGCCAAGGAAGGGAAAGGGAGGGGGGAGGTTTCAGTGGAGGGAGGGTAATGGGTGGGGTCACATCTATGGTGCATCTTAGAATGGGTACAGGCGATTGCACTAATGTACACAGCTATGATTTAACAATAATAAAAAAAAAAAACTTAAATGGATCATCTTACCAAAAGGGACAATTTTTCTTTCTCCTTTTTCTTCTTTTTAATCTGTACTTTGTTTCTCTCTACTGCTGCTTTCAATATGTAAGGCTAGATCTGATCATTTTGAATAAGCAGAATCACCATATTAAAAGGATTTTCTACTTTGGTTACAATGAAAGCAATCAGGGGTAAGCCTTCAAGGTCTCACATAATTAATCACTTCTTTTTCTCTATTGTAATCTATTCTCAAAAATGATTTATAAAATAATTATATGAATGTAACAATTTTTGGAAGAGAAGAAATGGAAGAATATCAATTTATATTCTAATATTAAGTATCATGAAACATATCAGTATCCCATTCAAGGAACCACCTCAAATTATTGAAACTCATCTTTCAATTCACATTTTTTTCCCTTGGATATAGTCATCCATTGCTACACATAATAACAGAAATGTAACCATCCTATCAGATACTGACTTCCATTTTAGCATCAGCAAATTTGATAGTAATCTCAGTGAGGGATTGTCCTAAGAACATGACCTTGCTTTATGAATTGTAAGTGCTCTAAATAATGAGGTATAAAATGAATATTTGTATATTTGATCATGATGTTAGTTTCTATTATAACTTGGGAGGTGTGCGCCTAAAAAATTGACTTCAACATTAATTAAACCCCACACATAAAACCTGAATAATTGGGTCAAGGAGTAAGAGATATTTGTCAAGATATTGCCTGAATGCATTTATTTCTCCTTTTAACATTTATAAGAAGCTAGTCAGAGGGATAATTAGTCTATATAATCTTTGCACATTTACATACTTAAAATACCTACTCAGCTAATGTCCTTTTCATTTGGGAGTTCTTTGTGGCTAATCGGACTTGAGAGTTTAAGCACCACTCTAGTAAGGTCTTTGATTTCAGAAAAAATATCTTTGCAAGATTTTTCGACCACTGATACAAAGCAAAAGATGATCACAGGGAGTTGCTAATTCTCATATTGCAATAATCCTCTTATGACTAACAAAGACAACTCTTCTCCATCATTAAATTTCAGAAGTTTCTCAGAACTGTTAGGTTTGGTGAATGAGGCTGTCTGCTACTGGACTTTTCTAAAAACAAGTAGCTCTATGCTTCAACAAAGATATGTCTTTGACTTCTAGTCAGAGACCTTGAGGAGGTCTTTGTCTTCTAATATTTAAAAAACAAAAACAAAACTGAGGGTGGCACCTGTGGCTCAAAGAAGTAGGGTGCCAGCCCCATATACCAGAGGTGGTGTGTTCAAACCCAGCCCTGGCCAAAAATGGCAAAACAACAACAACAACAACAACCCCCCCACCCCCAAACCCCCTGAAACTGAATACTAGGTTTAGCTGAAATACCTAGGGACCAACCAAACATAATCTTCTTCAAATCACCTTAATTTTGTACTTGTGTTTAAGAGGACAAAGTCCAAAAATATTAGATAAAAGATTGCCTTCACTCCATCTCAAATCCTGGATTGAGACTCTATCTCAACTAAATTATCTTTCATTAAACTAATTGCTATAATGGGAGAGGGACCGTCTTTGGTCTTAGGGTGATGCACAATGTGCAAGACAAAGTCTGTATTTCAGGCAAAATTAATCTCCTGAGCTAAACTGAATATGAAAGAGTCAAGGAGATAGGGGACAGAAGGAGTTACCATGCTCTGGTGTCCATAAGAAAAACATTCCTTTCCCTATCCCCTATATTTAAGATCAATTGTACATATATAAAGGGGATAGGGTTTTTTTTTTTTTTTTTTTTTCCCCCTTCAGTGTTGAGGTCTGCCTATACAACATCATGGTTATAATAATTGGAAGAAGAATATTGGCTTATGAAATCATCAATGATAAGAAAGATTACATTTTGGGACATCGGTCAGTTTACCTTGGTGACTTTCATTTTTTTGGTGCCGTTTCCATTGACTGGACTATTTTCCCAGTTCTCTGCTCTTCTTTCCTTTAGCTATTTGGTTCTGCTAGTCTTCCCAATTTTCTGGTGCTCAGCTGGATCATGGATCAGGATTTTATTTATTCTCTCTTTTCTGAGGTATATTTTACAAAATCCTGCACTTCATTTCTTTTGTCCCCACTGTGATATTATTATCATAATAGCTGAAGGAAGGGATGTAATATCTTTATGAAGTTCTGTTAGGTTCAAGTTTGTGCTTCCCAATCCTTGATTCCCAGAGTCGAAGAATGGGTTCTAGTACCAAGTTGTCAACAGGTCAAACACTGACATATGTAGGCAATTCACACAAGCAGCATTTATTGCAAAGTGAAAAGAAATTTTACAAAGCAAGCAACAGATATCCCAAAGATGGGAAGAGTGTGCCCCCAGGGTGGAGATGATCCTGTGTAATATAAGTTTTGTTCTTTTTATTATGTATGTGGAGGCTGTAGCTTTGGAGTGAAGACTGCTCCCTGTTTCATGGCTTTTTTATAATCCTTTCTGAAAATTCACTGGAGTGAAAGCACAATGAAGCCACACAATAAGGTTACAGTCCCCCGTTTCCTACTAGTGCGTATCACCTGGCCAAGGCATCCTCTTCCCTTAACTGCACTTTAACAGTTCTAAGTAAAGACTCTTTCAGTTATTGTCCTTATGAGCTCTCAGGATTAGATGGAACCTTATTTTTTAGGCAACATCAGCCAGGTGGTTCTGGTCCTTTTTTTTTCCAAACGAGTCTAAACAAGGCATATGTTATTTTTGTTGCTGTATGTTACAAACAAATTTCTTATTTCTGGAGCTATCTTCCAGAACAGACAGAAAAGCTAGTATGATTTAAATAGTTGAAACTAATACTCTCAAACCAAAAACTGTACCATCCAAAGTTTTATAACATGGACTACTCCAATTTTTTGGCTTTCCATTACAGATGCTATAGATAAGACTTTATTGTAAATCAATGTCTGGGCTAGATAACTGTCACTGAATCATTTGTGACCCATGTTCCCCTTCACCTTCAGTTTGACCTGCCAGCATTGAAACAATAGACAGTGCTAATTTCAGGTCATGCTCAAATGACAGAGCATAATTGTTCTCTCCTATCCTAGAAGTTTTCTCTTCTGAGCTTCTTAAACTCACTTTGACTACTGTTGTAGCTTCAAACTGTGCTCACTGCCTCTCCCCCCCTTGCATTTGGTCAGAAGATTTTCAAAACAGAGAAATTACCCATTTAATGCCTTCCTCTTGCACTTGGATTAAAGTAGAAACTATTTTAATGGTCTAGAATGGAGAAGGGGAAAATTCTTTAAAAGGCCAGAAGATGGCAAATATTTTAAGCTTTGAGAGTCAAGAGGATATCCTATAGATAAGTATATAACTAAGATGTAATCATTTAAAAATGTAGAGAACATTCTCAGCTGGTGTGTCTATAAAAACTGTCAGCAGTCCAGATTTGGCCTGTGGGAGACAGATGTGCAACTTTGGTTAGAAGGTCCCTACCTCTTTGACTTGATCTCCTACATTTCCCTTATGTTTGCCATCTCCAGATATGGCAGCCTTTTGATCTGATTTTCAAACATTTCAAGCCCACTCTCACCCCAAGGCTTTTTATCTGCTGTTCCTATGACTAGGATGTCTTTTTCTGATCTTTCCTGTGTGCCTCTTTCTCATCACTTTGTTACCTGCTAGATACACCCTCATTGGAGACGCTTTCCCAGGCGTCCTGATCTGATGTGGCTCCCCCCAACCCGAGTTTCCTTTACCAAGGCATCCTTTACTGCACTCATCACTCTTGGAAGTAATCTTATTTATTTCCTGGTTTGCTATCTTTTCTCCCATTAGAATTTGGCCATGATGAAAATAGAGACCTTGTCTATTTCTACTATGACTTTTTTTTTTTTTTTTTTTTTTTGGGTCATAAACTTTTTTTTTATTATTGGGGATTCATTTTGGGTACAAAGAACCAGGTTACATTGATTGCATTCGTTAGGTAAAATCCCTCTTATAATTTTGTCCGGGCCCCAAAAGGTGTGACACCCCACTCCCCTCCCTCCTTCCCTTTCTCTGGTCTTCCCTCCCCCTACCTTCCTTCCCTCCTTCCCTCTCTCTGCTCTTCCTTTCCCCACCCCACTCCCTCCTTTTGTTTCCAGCTATGATCATTACAAACCACGTCTCTTTAGAAAATTGGAGTAGTCCATGTTTTAAAACTTTGGATGATACAGTTTTTGGTTTTGGAGTATTAGTTTAAACTACTTAAATCATACTAGCTTTTGCAGGTGTTTTTTTTTTTTTCATTCATTCATTTCATTTTTTTATATCATTCCTCACACAAGAAAATATATTTAACATAATTTATTGTATAATGCTAGATTTAAATAGTTACAGTTAATTGCCCTTTTGAATGGCCACTATTATGCCACAGTCATGTTTATTCATGCCTAGTGTCTTTAAAGCCAAATTTGTACCATATTTTATATAATACTTTTAAAAATCACTATTCAATTTTGGTTGCCATCCATCTGCCCTTAATTTTTTGAAGAGATTTCCCTGTTTTTCCTGGATCTTATGTGTGTATCTGTGTTTGTGTGAGTCTTATGTGTTAAGTGTAGTATTTTCAAGAATTTAGCCCCTCAAGGGCTGAGACTGCCTCCTTGTGCCTTTCCAGAGCGTGTGGTACAGAGCTTAGTGCACAGAGTGTTCACCTAGCATCGTGGATCCACTTGGGAGGAGTCAACCAAATGAGTAATGTATCAAGAATTTTAAATAAAGGCAAACCCTCCACCGTGAAAAAAAAAAAAAAAAAAAAAGAATTTATTATGATATGGAGATGTCAAATACAAACTTGGAGAGTAGTGAACAGCTTTAGAGAAATGTTCTTTTCCATATTTGTGAGATACAAATTTCATATTTAATCAAAAGTGAAGATATAAAATATGTAGACATATACAAGAATATTTACTGAAGCATTAGAAAATATTGTAAAAAACCTCAAATATCTATCACTTTGAGATTGGTTATATAATTATGGTACAATTATAAAATACATTGAATGATGATATTATATATCTATATTATTAATGTGGAAAAAATATTCACTATGTATGGTTAAGGGAATAGATTATACACAGTCCCTTTACTATAATCCTTTCTCTGTTAAAAGAAAAAAGAAAAAGAACCCCCCCTCCCAGATATATAAGCACAAGAGGATACATCTATGAATAAGGAGGAAAATATCTGAAAGTTTATATTTTAGCCTGTTAATATGATGATGGGATTTGTGGTATTACTGATGACTGTTATTTTTGTCTTGTTTTCTGACTACTTATTAACTTCATAAGTAGAAATAATAAAATTATAAATATACAATATTATAGTACAAACAAATATATAAAAACGAGACATTTTGTGAGTTAAGCAAAAATTTCTACTACCTGCTAGAAACACCTAATTTTATTCTTTTTTCACTTGGGAGCTGTAGGATTGCCTGTGGGTTGAGAAGGGATAAATTGGTGAGTATATTTGGCCAATTTTACTAAACTGAATACTTACTTTATGTAAGTAAAGACATTCAGTGTGTTTTATAAAAATTATTGTTGGCCCAGGGAAACGCACTGCTGGTTAAATTGAATTTCATTACTTACTTCTCCTATACTGTGGTCTCTGTATGCTTAAGTTCTGCAGGCTGTATGTTTTTTTTTTTTCATGTATTTATTAGCATCATGTTGAGTCACATCCACATAGTAGGTTACTGGATGAACGTTCTCTTTTTGTCACACTAATTCACTTTCTCAAGCCTAACTATAATACCTTTTCAATACAGTATATTGAATCATGTCTCAGGAGAGAAATCTACTTCTGATTTATACACACATCCATTTTTGTTGTCACTCAAATACTGAAATATCTATTGCTCTATTTCAGGCTTTATTAATCTTTTTTTAAAACTCCGTTTCAGTGGAATTCTCTGCTACATGCACATATAAATGGTATTGAATGCCTTATCCTCCAAGGAAGTATCATCCACAGGGTTAGAAACCCAGAGGCAGGGAAAGGAGAGGAGCTCATACAGAGAAGAAGAAAGAGAAACAAAAATCCATGTAACATGCTAGATTTTTTTCATGACTATGGTATTATCTTATATGTTATCTCATATTTAAAAATTTTATAGACTTATGAGGCTTTTATTTGCCTTTCTTCATTATCTATTTCTATATAAATATGGTACTTCAAGATGGAGTTTCTTTTATGTTTTAGTTGAAAGTCATATTTTTGGCTTAATCACTCTGCTAAATGTTTTCCATATCAATTTTCCCCCAATTACTTTTGTTTGATTAATTCACATTGTATGCCTGTATTTTCCCCTCAGATGTTAGAACATTCTTTTCTTTTATTCAAAATATAAAACTGAATTGATTGATTTTCTTCCATTCTCAACAAGTCAGAGCAGCTTGTTTTTTACAAGAATAAAGATGTTTATACATTGCTAAAAGTACCATGAGCAACAGAAATTCCGACACTTTCTTTTAAGCTAAAAGTGGCTTTATTCAGAAAAAAGGGAAGAAAGAATAGGAGCAAGGAGTTGGGAGGAAGTAAAAAAAAATATCTGCAGGCTAGGAGGGGAGGAGGGAGAGAGCACGATGTAAGTTAAACTGTGTTTTTCTGGTAGAGACTGAGGTTGGTCTTAACTTCTTAAGAAGCAGAATTAATCTCTTTTGAGCCATCATTGGGTGACTGGCTAATTAAATGATACCACATCTCCTTATCTTCAGACTTCCATAGTGCTACAGCTAAGTGCTGAACTTGCTTTTTCAACAGATAAGATTTTCCTTGAGCAGCTTCCTGTAACTTTCAATGAAAGCTTAAAGCTGTGCTGCCTTAAATTTCTCTTTTTATTTAATTGCTAAGCAAACAAATGTTTGCTTAATTTTGCTGACTAAAATTAGTTAAGCAGCCACAGACAAGATTAGGAGCTATCTTCTATTATTTTCTTCTTTCAAGGAGTAAGATTTTAAAGATTGTTACTCTGCAGTAATATTCAACCTAGAACCTTTTGATGCTTACAATTTCTTGATGTTTACACTTTCTTTATGTTTACTTTTTTTGTTTCTTTTTCTAATTGGTTTTTTATTTAATTTTGCCTTCTTTCCTATTTCCTCTCCCTTATTGAAGTCAAACATCATGAAGTTAGAAAAATGTTAATATGTAATCTAATTCTAAATAATCCTGTGACATAGACAATACTGTGTTCTCCATCTCTGAGCCAGTGATACTTCAGATAAGCTACTGGTTTCTTCTGGGTGTCCAGAATCCTCTCTTGGGACCCCACCCACAGACACAGAGACATTTAACTATTTGGTAGAATGCAAAATGGCCACACTTCCTGTCTATTGATGAGAAATTAGTGTGGACTGACTCCATTTTGTATTGGCTGACTCCATCTTGTACATAATTTAAAATTTTGCAACCCCTACTGTCCCTTCCCTCACATGTACACCCTGCAGAAACAAAGATAAGTCTAGAGTTGCAAGACCTTGAAAACTCCCATACCTATCTATGTGCAACTCCTGCTCTTCTTTGAGGCCTTTTGTGCCCACTTCCCCCCCACCCCCCATGGACTCTAATCTTGCCAGTTTTGCTTCTATAACTGCTTCCCTCTTAGAAAATCCCCTTCCAACTGAAAACACAAGTTAAATACTTTGTTCCCCTTCCTCTCTGGGCCCAGTCATTTTTTGGGTATGAACCCTCTCTCGGTGCTGCTAAATAAAACGATCCTAAAACTCAATTGGACTCAGTGTGCTGGTGTAATTCTCTATAATTCCACTTGTATTTGGGTACAACATTAGAAAATGAGAGCTGAATGCCATTTTAAAATACCATGATCCTGAAGGATCGACACTATATTCTTATACTTATCTCTGATCATCTTGGCTAAGGTATCAACAAGATACTAGGTAAGATTTAAAGCATCCCGGATTCTCTGTTGTATTAATATCTTGCTTAGGGAAATCTTACTTTGATTTATTAGTACTCATTTTTTTACATTCTCCAAAACTGACTTTGTAGTTTTTCACTTTACTTTTTTGTCCTTTCCCTCATGCTATTCTTTTGTCCATTGCTTCAGTAAATTCCTCATCCAGGATGTTTTTCCTCTAAGGTGTTTTGTCTCAAGGGATTAAGTCTGGTTGCTTTATTGGGTCCTTTTATGGCAGATCTCCAGTGTCCTCTTTTTCTCTTATGCTGTCTCGTACACACATATACACCTACACACTTAACCGTATTAAAAGAACATTGTGATACATGGCATTCTGGGTATAGTCTCAGAGCCGAAAAGATTAGTTTAGACTAGGGAGGAGAAAAAAAATCAACTAATTTTTTGGCACTTTGGGTAAGACAGTGATGCACAACCTCATGAGTCATGGGAAGAAATACCACGTAGACTTTTTTCTTTCAAGGTGATTGTAGGGCAGGCCCAGAAACCACCACAAATCAAAGAGGAAATAACAAAGTGAAAATCAATAGTGGAAGCAGAAGGTTTAGAAAACTTGGAAGAAGGGAGGATGCAAGTCAGGAAGCTTTTATAGAGGATTTGGAAATTTTATGAATGGATTCAAATAAAGAGGGAAAGGGCTAGAGGTAAGGAAAATTAGGAGATATTGGTGAAAGGGTAGAAACTCTGTTACATGTACAAGATGGGTAAGTTCCAGGAATTTAATTTATAGCACAGTGACAATAGTTAATAATGCAGCATTATTTACTTAAAATTTAAAAGCAGATTTGAAGTGTTTTCTTTTGTCTGCCTCCCAACACACAAAGGGTAACTATGTGTGATGATGGATGAGTTAATTTGCTCATGGTAATCATTACATATATCTATCAAATTGTCATGTTGCACCCTTTGAATATATACAATTTTATTTATAAATTAAGTATTTTAACTTAAAAAAGAAAAATATGAATGAATTACTGAGGACTGGTAAGTAAAACAGTGAGGACAAAACATTCCTTTATTCTGATTTAGAAAACTCTCTGACAAAGTAGGGCAGGGGGTTAGGAAACTGGTTTGTACTTCCACAATAAAAGCATATGAAAACTATGCCTTTATTTCACTTTTCAGGCTCTTTACCTATTAGTCTTTCTAAATTAATAGAGCCAGCTCAAATTTTGCAGAAATGAAAAATCTACCTGCTCCCTCTGATCTGCAGTGTGCAGGGCTCTTTGCTGATAGGCAGGCATTTTCCTGAATGGATTTGTTTTTCAGCTGATGGCTTTTTACCATCTGATTCCCAGTTCTCTTCAAGTTATGCATTCCAAATAGTTTGTACTGAGAACATTACATTTAACTGCCTGGGTCACACTGAGCAGAGCTGAAAGTAGGGAAGGGAGCATGTGCTTTTAGAAGGCACTCACCATTTGTAACAGAACTGTGTGACTTAACTGAGAGAGAATGTGTAGGGGACACATAGCAGCTCAGGCCAGGAAAAAAAAGTGCATAAATGAACATTCCACTTTATGGGAGAGAACAAAAAATAATACAGAAAGGAAATGCAGTCAGCAGAGATTTAGCAGACTGATACCAAGTGAGAAGATGGAAACATCCTTTGGGGGATAATATCCATCATTGAAAATGATTTAGCCAAATTTATAATCATTGTCCTAGGGCATGAATTAACTTACCTCTGATAATGCCAACAATCCTTAGTAATAGTATGCTGTTATGTTGTTAACAATGTATTTGTTGACCTGTTGGCACGCCAAGATGTCGAACCTGTTGTCGCCTCCAAAGTCGTTCCCGAAGTACGTTCTGTCTCTCCTTGACACCCTGCCCTCGACCCAGCCCAATACCAGTATCTCTGGAAACCCAGAAGGCGCAAGCCGAGCTGTTAGCTGTAAGAGCCCGGCTTAAACTGGAGCTCGTGCTTCAGTACAACGACCCCAACCGCCCAGGGCTCATCAAAGATCCCGCCTTGATTCGTTGGACCTCTGCAAGATCAATAAATGTCTGTCCCAGTTTTAGACCCACTCCCAAGAACTGATTGTTAGGAGCTGTGGTTGCAATTGGGCCCCTCAACTTCTGGTATTATGTTTTCAAAACTGACAGGGATAGGAAAGAAAAACTCATCCAGCAAGGAAAATTCGATCGAACATTTAACATTACATATTAAGTCTGGCAATGATGACTGGATATATTCTTACTTAAATAAATCTTTCAACGAAGATTGCATCCAATGAAGCATAATAAATTGTGGAAATGTATTAAATAACATGACAAGGAAATAATATGCAATAAAAGCTGAATACGTGTATTCAGCCCAGAAGAGAGATGCTAAGTAACTACCGGCCCTATCAATGGAAGCAGCTATGGGCAACGGGACTGTACACATACTTGAGTAGCAGTGTGCTAAGCGGCAAAACGTTTTTTGTCTTTTTTGAGACAAGAGTCTTAAGCTGTTGCCCTCGGTAGAATGCTGTGGCATCACAGCTCACAGCAACCTCAAATTCTTGGGCTTAAGCGATTCTCTTGCTTCAGCCTCCCAAGTAGCCGGGACTACAAGCAACGGCCACAATGGCCTCGCTATTTTTTGGTTGCTGTTGTTGTTGTTTTTACCTGGCCCAGACAGGGTTCAAACCCGCCAGCCTCGGTGTATGTGGCTGGAGCTATAACCACTGTGCTACAGCCGCAGCAAAACTTTCACGTAGCAGCTTCTGGACCAGTTCTACTTTTCAACAATAATCAGTGATGTTGGTAAAGGCTTGAGTTTTTTTTTTTTCATTCATAAATTCAGAGATTAGATTGTTTTTATTTTGATGAAAAAGGAAGTACTGGGGGGCGGTTCCTGTGGCTCAAGGAGTAGGGGCCTGGTCCCATACAATGGAGGTGGTGGGTTCAAACCTGGCTCTGGCCAAAAACTGAAACGAAGGAAAGGAAGGAAGGAAGGAAGGAAGGAAGGAAGGAAGGAAGGAAGGAAGGAAGGAAGGAAGGAAGGAAAACAAAGCTGGGAAAGGTTTAGGAAAAAGGTAACTAGTATATCTGCCTGCAAGTGTTGAATTCCCATGTCATTAAGTTTAAAAAATACTGAGCATTTCTCATGTCAGGAGCTGAGTGTAAGGTTCAAACTAGAGGTAGGAGAACAAGGCCAGTATCAGATGGATCAATAATGCAAAGACAGTGAAGAGTTAAGTATCAAATACCTTTTAGAGAAATTAGTTGCCATGGAGCTATAAGGTGATAGAGCCATCACTCTGGGACAAACTTAACAGAGTAGGCTTTGAGGATGCTTGATGGATTCAAACAAAGGTATACAAGGTGGAGTGGGGTGGTTGGTGGCAGAAAATACCCAAGTGAGATTTGCAGGATGAGAGCGTTTACTTTCTTAAGTTTGCCATGAGAAGTGTAAATTTGGCAGAAGGATTTTTTAATACAAAGCTAAGAAGTAAGGACTTTCCCCCCCCTGAATATGTGGGAAACCAGCAAAGTTTCTGAAATGAAAAAGTATTTTGGGGAGATTTTTCTCATGTACGAGAGAAGCCAGATTAAACTTGGTGTGCCTTTTGGAAAGTTCTTATATTAATTGTCAGGAAATTATAGGGAAGTTTAAGAGAAAGGGATAGATGCAAAGTAATAGTGCAGGATGGTGTCATAGAACTTGTGGAGTAGAGTGTGAAGTGAGTAAAATAAAGTCTGAGAAGATACTGTGTGCTAAGTGAAATAAGGCTGACACAAAAGGGCAAATACAGTGTACGTCACTTATACACGTATGACGTCCAGCGATAGTCAAATTCATAGAAACAGGAAGTAGGATATGCTTACTGGGAAATAGGGGGAGGGAAGAATGGGGAATTCGTATTTAAAACAATCACATATCAAAGACCATCTGTTTTGGCATGTTCCTGCCTTCCCACCCCCTGTTGGTTTGCAGTTGTTTTACGGGTATAGAGTTTTACTTTGATAGGATGAAAAAGCTCTGGAAACATATGGTGGTGATGGCTTCACAACAATATGAATGTGCTTAATGTCACTGAACTGTACACTTAAAAGTAGTAAAAATAGTAGATTCTGTATTATGTATGTTTTGCCACAGTAAGATATCTTATACAAAAGAGGAAATGTTTGTGGTTTTGGCATGGTGAATGGAAGATTGATGCACTGAAGGGAGAAGAGAGATAACCAGCTTTGGAGACTTCCATATGGATCTTTTCAATGATATTAAGTTTGAGTTAAGGGTCTATCCAATAAAAATATTTATGATTTTTCAAAGTTGTCAGTGGTCATAGTAGACTTAGAGTTGAAGGAAGATTCTTCCCTAGAGCTCTGCTAAAAAGAGAGAGGAGAAATAGTTTGAAGGAAGCTTTAGTAGGAGTCTGAACCTTTTAGTCAGTTCAAGTAGTGGAGAAAGGAATCCAAAATCCCACATCAGGATAGGGAACAGGCTTATGTGAGAATTTGTTTTCTTAGGTTATTTATATACAAGTATATTTTTGTGTATATTTCATGTGCATGATGATTGTCAATACATATATTTCAAACCCTCTTGGTATGTCATTTCTCCCTTGTATGTGAATAGATTGTTGGCTTGTCTCTTGTATAAGATAGGATTATTTCTTCAGTGTAGTTAGAAGATTGCTTTTTAGCTATAGCCTAATTGAAAAGGGAAACAGATTTACTAGTGTGAACTTTGCGGTTAAATTCTGAAGCGATTCAGGAAATTCAAAATCTTTGATCTTCTAATCACAGTGAGTTTCGAAAGCTTAGCAAAGTTCATGGAGGCCATAGGAAGAAAAACATTCAGCAGAACAGATGACTGACAGTGTGTAAATTTTTATAATTTTTTTTTTTTGAGTATTTTGAGCGGTATCTTTTTCTATTTTATGGAAGTGTTATTAGATATTATGGCAATGAATCATCTTATTAATTGCTTTGTATAAGCTCTCCCAGCATAAAATATACATTTTTACATTGTTCACACATGTGATTTTAGGCAGTATATACTTTTAGCTTCTGGAAACCTAAGGAACAAACTATTTTATCATTCTGCAGTTGATATATTTTAAATTGAATTTTAAATATATTTAATTAGTATGTTTACCTTTCTGAATATCTTGACCTGTATTTTTAAAATTTCAAAGACATTGTCTTTTACCTTTATTAGGATTTAAAACATTAAGATTAAAAAAACATTATTATTTTAGTTTTGGTTTTTAATTTTTTCTTTTCTTATTAATACATGTTAAACATGCATATATTCCAGGTACATGAAATAATTAAATACATTCATATAATTTGTAAAGATTGAATCAGTATAATTGGGATATCTATCACCTTAAGTATTTGTCTTTTCTTTATGATAGAGTCATTTAAATTGGTCTCTTTTAGCTATTTTAAAATACAATGTGCAATGGATTATTGATAGTCAATCTATTGAGCTATCAAATCTTTTGATCTTCTATCAAACATACCTGTTAATTAACCTCTTTTTATACCCTCTATCCTTCCCAGCTTCTGGTAGCCACCAACATCCTTTCTATCTTCATGTGATTTACTTTTCTTTAGCTCCCACATATGAGTAAAAATATGCGGTGTCTGTCTTTCTGTGCTGGGCTTGTTTCACTTAGTGGAGTGTTCTCTAGTTCCATCTATTTTGCTTCAAGTGACAAAATTCCACTCTTTTTTTATGCCTGGCTGGAGTATTCCATTATGTGTGTATTATACACACACATAGACACACATACATGTGCATATATAAAAATAAAATACACACATACCTTTCCTTTTGAGCTCTTAATTTGATTTCTTTTTGGCTATATGCCTAGTAATGGAATTGCTGGATCATATGGCAATTCTACTTTTAGTTTCCTAAGGAACCTACACATAGTTCTTTTAGTGGCTGTACTAAGTTACATTCCCCCAGACTCTGGGAGGACTTCCCTTTCTCCCCATCCTTGCCAGTATCCATTATTCCCTGTCTTTTAGAAAAACTCATTTTCCTGGGGTCAGATGGCATCTAATTTTATGCTTTTGATTTGCATTTTTCTGATGATTAGTGATGATGAGCATTTTTTTCATATTTTGATTGGCTATTTATATATCTTCGTTTGAGAAATGTCTATTCAGATCACTTGCCCCTCTTTTATTCAGATTATTTTTTTTCACTGTCAAATTCTGGCTATTAATCCCTTAATGGGATTAATGGATAGTTAATTCATTAAGATGGATGGTTTGCAAATATTTTCTCATTCTTGACTTTGTTGATTTTTTTTTTTCCATGAAGAAGTGTTATAGCCTGACATAATCTCATTTGTCTATTTTTGCTTTGGTTGCCTGTGTTTTTGAGGTCTAACACACAGAAAATCTTCTCCCAGATATCCTGGAGCATTTCTACAATGTTTTGTTCTGGCAGTTTCATAGTTTCAGGTTTTAGATTTAACTCTTTAATCCATTTTGATTTGATTTTTGTATATGGTGAGAGATGGGGGTCTAGTTTTATTCTTCTGTGTATGGTTATCCAGTTTACCCATGACAATTTATTGTCCTTTCCCTAATGCAAGTTCTGGCATCTTTGTTGAACGTGAGTTGACTGTAAATGTGTAGATTTATATGTGGGATTTCTGTTCTGTTCCATTGCCCTATGTGTTTGTTTGTATGTTAGTACTCTGCTGATTTGGTTGCTATAGTCTTGTGATATATTTTAAAGGTGGGTAATGTGATGTCTCTAGCTTTGTAATTTTTGTTCAGGATTGCTGTCAGTACTTAGGGTATTTTGTGGTTTCACATAAATTTTAGGATTGTTTATTTTTGTGAAGAATTTTACTGAACATTGAGTTTGTAAATAGCTTTGAGTAGTATGCCAGATCATTTTAACAATATTATCCCTTCCAATTCATGAGCATAAATTTTTTTTAATTTTTTGCATGTTATCCTCAAATTCTTTCTTCAAAATTTTATAGTTTTCTTTGTATAGACATTTCTGTTCTTTGGTTAAAATGATTTCCAGATATTTTATATTTTTGTAGCTATAGTAAAAAAGATTGCTTTATGAATTTATTTTCAGATTATTCTTTGTTGTGTGTAAATACTACAGATTTTTGTATATTGATTTTTTATCCTACAACTTTACCCAATTTATTTTTTAATTCTCATAGTGTTGGTGAAGTCTTTTAAGTTTTTCTAAGTATAAGATGATGTCATCTATGAACAGCTCAATTTAACTTCTTTCTTTAAATTTGGAAGCTGTTTATTTCTTTCTTATTCCTAATTGTTCTAGCCAGGACTTCCAGTAGTATGATGAATAAAAATAGCAAAATTGAGCATCATTGACTTGTAGTTCTTAGAGGAAAGGCTTTCATTTTTTCCTCATTCAGTATCACGTTAGCAGTGAGTTTATCATATATAGCCTTAATTATTTTGAGATATGTGCATTTATACTGTTCTATGAGGGTTTTTATCATAAAGAGATACTGAATTTTTTTGAAATCTATTAAAATTGTTGCATTTTGTTCTTGATTCTATTAATATGATGTATCACATTTATTGGTTTGTATATATTGAATCATCTCTGCATTTCTGGGATGAATTTCATTTATTCATGATAGATGATATTTTTAATGTTTTATTGAATTCAGTTTGTAAGTTATTTTGTTGAGAATTTTTGGGTATATGTTTGTCAAGGATATTGGCTTTTAGTTTTCTTATTTTATTTGTTGGGTCCCTGTCTGGTTTTGACATCAGGGTCATTCTGGTTTTGTAGAATGAGTTTGGAAGTATTTCGTTCTCAATTTTTTTTAAGCATTTGAGTCAAATTGCTATTAGTTCTTTTTTAAATATGTGGCAGAATTCAGCAATCAAGTCACCAGATTCTGGATTTTTCTTTGATGACTATTTTTATACTTTTTTTTTTGAAGTTTTTGGCCAAGGCTGGGCCTGAACCCACCACCTCCGGCGTATGTGGCCAGCACCCGACTCCGTTGAGCCTCTGGTACATAGTCTTTATTATGGCTTCAATCTCATTACTCATTGTAGGTTTCTTGAGGTTTGCTATATCTTCATGATTCCATCTTGTTAAGCTGTATGTGTCCAAGAATTTATTAATTTCTTCTGAGTTTTTCAATTTGTTCAATTTTTTGGTATATACCTGCTTATATAACGATTTTCTTTGTCCTTTTTTATGGTCTTTGATTTATAATTTATATTATCTGATATAAATCTAGCTAATCCTTGTTTTTATTTGCTTTTAATCTGCCTGAAATATTTTTTATATTTACTCACTTTCAGTCTATATGTATCTTTACAGATGAAATGGATTTATTATATGTAGCATATTGTTGGGTCTTGATTCTTTATCCATTCAGCCACTCTGTTTTTTAATAGAACAATTGAATCCATTTTTATTCAGTGTTATTATTGATAAGTTATGACTTACCACTGCCATTTGTTGGTTGCTTTCTGGTTGTTTTGAAACTCCTCTCTCTCTCTTTTTTTCTTTTTTTCTCTCTATCTTCCTTTATGGTTAAGTGATTTTCTCTGGTAGTATGTTTTAATTTGTTGCTCTTTATTTTTAGTGAACTCATAGTTTTTGCACTGTGGTTACCCTGAACTTTACAGAAAATATCTTATAGGTATAATAAGTTATTTTAAAGAGATAAATTATCTTAAACTACAAAGAAAAGAACAAAGGAAGAATCAAACCCTATCTTCCCATTTTTACTTTATGTTGTTCCAATTACATAATTTTATGTTGACTATCTCTTTATAGGTTGATGTAGCCATTGCTTATTTTTTGATAGATTTGTCTTTTGGATTTCATACTAAAGTTATTAGTGAACTGCACATCCCAATTACAATATTAGAATATTTAGAATTTATCTGCATACTTAATTTCACCTGTTTGTTTTTTAACCTTCAAATTTTTTATACCTTAAAATGTATTCTTTTTTCACAATACTATTGTGTTTTTCTGACTGAAGCACTCCCTTTAGAATTTCTTGTAATATGGGTCTGACATGGTGAATTCTCTCAGCTTTTCTTTGTTTGGAAAAGCTTTTCTCTCTCCTTCATAGTTAAAGGATAGCTTTGCTGGACATAGTATTTGATGACAGGTTTTTTTCCTATTTTTTTTCACCTCTTGAAAATGTCATTTCACTCCTTTCTGGCCTATGGTTTTGCTGAAAAGTTATTACCAGACAGATTGGAGATTTTTTTTTTTTTTTCCTAGATAATGAATTTTTTTTTTTTTTATTATAGATAAAAATATGCACCATAGATGTGGCCCAACCCATCACCCTCCCTCCACCCAAACCTCCCCCCTCCCTTCCCCTTCCTTGGTCCTTTCCTCATAGTCTTGTGGTATAGTTGGGTTAGAGCCTTCATGTGAAAGCTATAGTTTAGCTTCATAGTAGGGCTGAGTACATTGGATACTTTTTCTTCCATTCCTGGGATACTTTGCTAAGGAGAATATGTTCCAGCTCCACCCATGTAAGCATGAAAGAGGTAAAGTCTCCATCTTTCTTTAAGGCTGCATAGTATTCCATGGTATACATGTACCACAATTTGCTAGTCCATTCGTGGGTCGATGGGCACTTGGGCGTCTTCCATGACTTAGCAATTATGAATTGGGCTGC
>CAUYPK010038265.1:0-14792 GCA_963574355.1 Loris lydekkerianus
CATGTTTACATGGATGGAGCTGGAACATATTCTTCTTAGTAAAGTATCTCAAGAATGGAAGAAAAAGTATCCAATGTACTCAGCCCTACTATGAAACTAATTTATGGCTTTCACATGAAAGCTATAACCCAGTTATAATCCAGGAATAGGGGGAAGGGGGAAAGGGAGGGGAGGGAGGAGAGAGGTGGGCAGAGGGAGGGTGATTGGTGGGATTACACCTGTTGTGCATCTTACAAGGGTATATATATACAAGGGTATATGTGAAACTTACTAAATGCAGAATGTAAATGTCTTAACACAATAACTAAGAAAATGCCAGGAAGGCTATGTTAACCAGTGTGATGAAAATGTGTCAAACAGGCTATAAAACCAGTGTATGGTGCCCCATGATCACATTAATGTACACAGCTATGATTTAATAAAAAAAAGCAGCAGCAGCAGCTGGACTTTAATACACACTTTGTTTGTGTGTGTATGGGACATGTGAGTGGAAGGCAAAGAGTGATTCTTAAATAATGAGCACAGGAACACAGAGGAAGTAGCCCACGGGCAGCACATATCCGCTATGTAATAATTAATCTTTTAAGAGTTAAACTTTATTTAGCCCATGTACCTTTAAAAAAAAAGAAAAAAAGAAAAGCTTGCAGTATTTAATTTTTAAACACTACTTGAAATGACTTTCAGTAAGACTCTCTTTAACCTTGGTTTGACAATTAAAAAGAGTTAGAAGCTTGCGTGCTTCCCAAAGTAACTGTGTCCCTAAATTAGCACTAAGGGTCTTCAATCCCATGTAACTATGACGTGAGGTAGCTGAGAAAAAGATGAACTAGGAAATGGGAACACAAAGCCTCGAGACTCTGCGTTACTGAAGTAAACCAATGAAATAAATTTGATTATTACTAATGCAGCATTTATGTAACATGTAGTTCGAGAAAGTGCTTTGGGATCAAGTGCCGTCAGGAGTGGATTGGCAGCCTGCCCCCTGCCCCCCAGACACACCTCACCACTACCATTTTTGTTCATTTTATACATATAAGGAAATTCAGGCACAGAGAGTATGACTCACCCAAATTTTGAAGAACATAGTCTAATATGATCACAGATAATACCAGGGACACTTGAGGTATTCAGCCAACTGGAGATGTTGGTATGTAGCCAGGACTCCAGCTTAAGCCTACGATGAACTCACCATAGGAGACTGACATATGTGTGTTGGTGGGGATTTGGGGAGGCGGGGGGAGGGGGGGGAAGAGGAGGTTCAATTTAAGAATCTTCCTTGGCGAGAACTTGTCTTGGGGGAGAATACCTTGAGACATTCAAGTGAACAGCTGAGGGGAAAAGGGTACTTTGAGTATACCATGTGCCTTTTATTCATATAACCCCTACCCTCCACCTTCAGAAAAGGGAGTTAAAATAAAGAGCAAAAACTGAACTCATTATGCTACTAAAATTTCTGCAGCAGATGGGGGGCAAGGGTGCTTTATATCTATTTGGGGTTCTAACAAAGCAGAGATAAAAAGACTCTTTTCCAGAATTAGCAAATGTTAGAAGCTAAAGGCAGTAGGAATAGGCTTTCTGGAATCAAAGCAGTTGTGCTTTTCATCATCATTAATGTATTTAATGGAATAAGACGGTGGAAAGTGGTGATTGTCTGGCAATAGCTGAGAGCTCTGTATTCATGAGGGGAAAATGTGAGGGTGTGAGAGGTGCTTGTTTTATGATCAAATTGGGGTGAACTGAGTAAAGACAAATGGTTAGAATCCAAAGAAATTGGAATTGAGTATCAAATGGCAGCCCTATATGGTCAAAATAAGCAATCTGTATGTTCTTTGTTCTCTGTTAGAACTTTGTGCAACGTGTTTCCGTGGACGTAGAATAACATTTGCTCGTTAATTGAGAGCAGTGTGGACAACCAGCATTGGTTCCCACGGGTCCTGATTTGGGCTTCTCCTCTCTGTGTGCCAAGGTTGGAAAGGGCGTTACTAGAGCCATCTGTCAGAGCTCAGTCAGGGAAATAGAGACAACTTCAGGAATTTCCAATGAAGGCAACAATACGGACAAATGGATATTTATATTGGAAGGCCTAAAGGAGGAAAAAGGGAGGGTTTGACCAGTAACTGCAAGATGATACTTCCGTGATGTTGGTGGGAAGAGTAAAAGGGAAAATACTGTAATGAGCCCAAGATCCCTGCCATTCAACCTGCTGGCAATGGAGTCATTGCTGCCACCACTTGTCAAGACGGTAGGAATGATCTGCTGCTTCTCCCACTGCTGCCTGAAGCATCATCTGAAGCCAAAAGGAAGAAAACATCCCTTGTTTTTATCCCCACTTCCAATCTCCTGCTGGGAACCTTGCCCTAGAAGAATCTAAGAAAGCCTCTTGGTAAAGAAATCTTGTTAAATGAGGTTTGCAGACTTCTGGTCTGATTATAAGAGAAGAATATAGATGCATGGAAATGAAACTAGTAGTCAACAGACAAGTAACCAGCATACTGGGTTATCCGACTCAAAGGGAAGAAGGAAGCTGACAATATTGTGATAGTCCTGTGAGATTAAATCCCATTGCCAGTGGGAATTTTTTGAGGGAAATTGTAGAGTGTTGTCTGCCGCATACGGTAATAGGAAAACCATCCATTTCCTTCTTTTGGTTTGCGTGTGATTGATAGATTTAATTTTTAAGGGCTCCTGTAGCTCAATGGTTAAACCATCAACCCCATGCACTGGGTGTAGAGGGTTCAAACCTGGCCAGGGCATGCTAAACAGAAAATAAATAAATAAAAATAGATTTAACTTTTAAATGCTTGTTTCTGTTCACAAAACTTTTGGTTTGAAAACATTCATAAAAACAAGCAAATTTCCACATAGTATATTGCAATCAGTAATATATAATCAACATAATGTGCATTTTCTTAGACTAAGAAGGAAAATACAGGGAAGGCAATCTAATGCTTGACACAGGGCCAAATACAATATCTGAGAATGAAATTTGATGAAAATAGCTTATGAAAATTCACTCCCATTAGAAGATGGCTTTTTTATGTCAGCTTGATAACTTCTAGGAAGTAAATGAAGACATTTTAAAAAATCAAAGTGATATAACCATGTAAGTGAAACTTTATAAATATTGGTAATGGCATAGCATACCAACTCCAAACTATGACAACATGCACCACACCAGGAGAAAGTACTGAATTATAATGAGTCCACTAACAAGCAAAGAAGCAATTAATATCTCTAAATCAATTTTGTGAAGCTATTATCTTAATTTTGTGTTATTTTGAATTGAATGAAAAATATTGAGTAACAAAAGCAATATAGTAACTAAACAAGATTATTTCTGTTACTTTTATCAGTACACATGCCATATCTTTCCCTTTTTATTGGAGACTGACGTGTTTGATCTTTGGAGAAAGTAATTACCCTACTTTTTCAAAGCAAATGGGTAGTCAAATAGAACCTGATGACAAACATCAGTTCTCCCAAAAGCTGCACCTATAACAACATATGTCCATGAAAGAAGGATCAAGTCCAAATTATCATGATGCCTATATTCACACTGATGGACTTTGCCATACATTAATATACATTTCAAAGCAAAAGCTATACCCATACATATGGGTAAGTGGTTTTGAATTTGTCATCCTCCTTTATGTCTACTGTTTATTGTTTCTAGACTAAGGATCATGCTCTTTTCTTGTGAAGAAGCTAACATCTCTCCTCCAAGCTCCAGAGACGACTCTGTTTGGGAGGAGACAGTGGAGTACATCTCTGAGCAGACAGGAGAGGCAGCCTCCAGAGGCAGCCCTGCTCCCAGGGGTTTAAGGGCCCGAGGAACCAGCAGCACTGCCTCAGAGTCAATCTCATGAAACTCAGAAACTTTGGACAATTACTAGAGTTCTTTGATTTTTTTTATACTCTGCAACAAAGAACCATAATGTGCAGAGAAAGAAGAACTATAACTAGAAGCGAATATTGAAAACATTTCCTGTATTAGGTAGAAATAAGTAATCTGTTTATAATCTTAGGATGGCTTCTGGCCAAAGGAAGTCTTAAAGCTTGATGTCCCCTCATCTCCCACATCATCTTTCCTGTGCCAGCCTTCCCCCTCAATCTAAGCAGCTATCCTGCTTTTGCCTTATGAGAAGATATGTGCATACTTTTTATAACATTTGCTTTGTTATGAAATATAGGGTGCAAATTATATACTTTATGAAGGAGTAATACATTTATATTAACAAGATAGTCTTATTCTTATAATCCCTCTGAAATTAGAATGTGTCTTACTGCGAAAGTGAGTTCATGATTTAAGTTGGTCATGTTTCTTTTTTCTGTCTTATTGGTATATAAAGTCATGGCATATTTTACAATCTTTGGCATTATAGATTAGATGATATGTATTAGTAGTAGTTAGTAAATGTGGACTATTGGATGAGTGGCAGGTCCCTACTCTAAAATCTGGAGGTCACCATTTAACTAAAATAATTTCTTAAAATTTCTGCCACCTTCAAAATGCTGTATATACTCGAGTATAAGCCGAGTTTTTTTGACACAAAATTTGTGCCGAGTTCAGGTTTTTCGGCACAAATTTTGTGCCGGAAAAAACTCGGCTTATACTCGAGTATATACGGTAGGTTATACTATATACTGTATGCTTAGCGATGAAGGTATTTGATAAATATCTTTTGATAAAGGAATTGAGATATCAATGATGAATGAGCTAGCAAGAAAACTAAGTTATTGTTCAAAGTTAATAAGAAACAGTTTAGATGAGGACAAGACTGGGATTCAGAGAGGGAAAGAGACACTAAAAAGCCCAAAATATAACCGCATTTACAATATTGAACATGTTTTCATACTTCTTAAAAATGCACATACCACCTTACACGATGGAGTGTAGGGTGGCAAACACAACCTGTCTCTATAGCTCATATTTTAAAGAATCAGAAAGTTGCATTCACAATTTATAAATCAAGCTAAAATTGTTCTGATTGAAAAAAGAAATTGGATGCCAAAACAGCTTGATTTTTTTTTTTCCTGTGAAAATGGACTTGGAGAAAACCACTAAGTCATTTCAAATGTTGAAGATAGAATTATTTTTGATTCTTTAAAAAACAGTCTCGAAATCTGAGTGCCTTATGTATCGTGATAAAATGCCCTTTCTCTTTAGCCTTCTGAAAGCAAGTGCCCTCTGGATGCATTACAGGGACACACTGGGCACTCTGCGAGTGTGTCTCACTTTGATGTCCCAACAAGCCGGCTGTGACACAGAGTCTCCACAGAGCTGAATGCACAGCACAGGAAGGTCTTTTAACTAAAGTGCACACAGGGAAAAACTGATGAGGTTGTTATGAAATGGTTTGTTTTAGCTCTGAATGGTGGAAAAGAAGTAGAGAGGAAAAGGGGACACAATTTTGTGACACAAAGATGCAGGTGGGCCTGCTGTGATTTGTATCAATTGAGAAGACTACACTCAAAGCCTAAGACTGTCTCATCCAGCCCAGGGCCACCAAACAACAATGATGGCTGCAACCAAAAAAGTAGCCAGGCGTTGTGGTAGGTGCCTGTAATCCCAGCTACTTGGGAGGCAGAGGCAGGAGAATCGCTTGAGCCCAGGAGTTGGAGGTTGTTGTGAGCTGTGATGCCACAGCACTCTACCCAGGGTAACAGCTTGAGGCTCTGTCTCAAAAAAATAAATAAATAAAATAAATAAATAAATAAATAAATGTAAGGCAAAAAGTAGCTTGTCTATAAACAACCCATAAAGAAAATCACCAGTGGATATTTCCTCAACTAAAATTCTTTGAGTTACAATGGGAACAGCATCTTGGTAGATGAAGAGCATGGGTCTTCTCTTTGGTTCCAATGGGGCTTTGTCGTGACTTGTAATGAGTGGAACATTGTAATGCATGTTAAAAAAAAAAAAAAAAAAATTGACTATTACTCCGTGTGCAAAAATACAATGCACATGCACCAGGATGTTAACAAAACAGCACCTGCACAAACCAAGATTGCAACTCCATTCTCAGCTTATCTTTGCTTTTCACTCACTGGGATCATTTCTGTTTCAATGGGAAGGAAAGCCACACATGCAAGTATAATTCACACTTTCAACCAGAGCTACCACCTTCTTATGAATCAGTGCTCTGTACACAAAACAAAAATCTAAAACATTTGAAGTCCAAATATTCTCCACCAGATAAACAGAATGAGCTTCCATGATGATAATGGTGACAGCAACAGACTATAAATTACACAGGCTTTTAAAATTGGGACTGGAATTTATGGGAGGTACTACATAATTACAGGCTATTTTTAAAAATTTAAATCGACTATACCCTCCAAAAAGAATGACTCCAACTTTATGTAATGCCATTCTTAAAAACAACTTCATTAGGAGAATTATAGAAATTAAGGTGCAAGTAAATATTAAAAAAAAATAGCAATCATGATTATTCCTATTCATCCTTTTTTTAAATGTGAGCAATTAACAAAGCTCTTGAAATCTAATCTATTGTCTGCTCATGGCAGACAATTAATTGGCAGATTTGCGGACTGAGAACAGAGAACCCAGGTGAACAATAAAAACCACCATGACTAACAAATATTGAATATTTATAACTATATTCACTAGAAATGCCATACCTCGTACTAAATACTTTGTAGTGCTTTTTCAATTTAGTGCTTCAGCAGCTGTTAGGTAGGTACCTGTGGTGCTTTGAATTTGGCAAATGAGCACCTGAGGGTTAAGATTTATGAAACTAGCCCATGTTGCACGGCCAGCGAGTAGCAGGTCCGGGCAGTGTGGCTCTGGGGCTGACTCTTTCCATCAGTCTGGTCATCACATATTTCTCAATTGCTCTATGTAAGGACAAGGTCAAACCAAAGTCATGAATGCTGTTATTTGGGAAAATGCACATTTTAAAATTCTGGAAAGTGAGAGAGCCTACTAAGTGAACAGTGAGCATCCATAACCTGATTTCGAGATATACTGCAAAACTGAGAGGCTTTAGAGAGTGTCACATCCTACCCAACAACGGGGTTCTGTCCAGTGCATTCCTGACAATGGCAGTAACATCTGTGTATCACTTCCAGAGACAGAGCAGTCACTGCCCACCAGGCAGCTTCCTTCAATTTTGAATGACTTGAATTTTTAGAAAGGGTGTCATGACAAGGAGCCCGGAAGCAGAGTTGCTGTCACTTTAGGTGATTCCTTTACTGTTCTCAGTGCCATTTTACCATCAGAGGGACTCCTGCTTTGCTGTGAAACAGGAGGTAAAGTACACACAAAGGGCACCATGATTCTTTTCACAGCAGCATGTCCAGGTTTGGATCTGTTTCTTTGTTGTATGGAAGCCAGTAAAATCCAAAGACAAAGCTGGATTATCAAGCATGACCCCAAATAAAATTTACCAACAAGCCAAGGCACAACAAGTCACTAAATCATTTTACTTTGCTGCATCATCTTAATTGTGTTGGTAAAGATACACCTAATGTCTCGTTGAAGGAAGATTCAGACCCAGGAGAGGTAGCAGAGAACGTGAGCAGGTAATTGCTGGCAACAACCTTCTCAGTGAGGAGCTAAGGGGGACAGGAGCAATCGCTCAAAAGTGTAGGGTGTAACAGGGGACAGGCTGGGGGTGACTACCACTCCCTGCTGCCCGGTCTCCTCAGAGAGCAGGGCTTTTGATGGACATAGCGAGGCATGTACCCACCTTGCACACCCAACCACAGAGACTTAACAGACTTAACTTCAGGGAAAATATTTGTTCTCAGAGCAAACAGAATCGACACACACTTTAATCTGTACTGTGGATACACAGGGCCGCCTCTTAGCCAAATACCTTACCCCTGAGCAGTTCAGCGCACTCTGCAAACCAAATGTCAGACAGGACGGGAGAGCGTAACCCCTTCATTTCTAGAGAGAAGTGTGAGATTTGTTCCCATTGCTTAATATTTTTACATCCATTGTGTCCAAAATGAAAATTCTAGCAGTGACTGAGGCTCGATGATATTCTAAGCAAAGTTTATACCAAAGGAACCTGTGAATTTGGCTCACTAAGCATATTTCACGAGTGGGTACTTCATCCTGTTTTCTTCTACCAGAAACTCCAATTGACCTCCAGAATGGGCAAAATGCTATGGTCTCTCTCTCTGAATTTACAAACATATTGTTAAAAACAGACTTCTCAGCATGTACCGTGTGTGGGCAAGTTGGCCGATTTTTACTAGCATCCATAGTTCTCTGTTGATATTAGTTTCCAAAATTGTGATAAATTTTAATTTAATGAGATGGATATCATGTCACAATATTGACTTTTTCCTTCTAGAGTTAAAAAATACCAGCTTTTTAATACTTTAAAAATTTTTCATATCAGGGGGTACACACATTTTGTTTACCTACTTAGTTTTTGTACAGATTGAGTCAACGTTATATATCTGCCTTTCCCCCAGACAGCGCACACTGTACCCAGTACATGTGAATTTACCCTTCTCCTTCTCCCTCTCACTCTACATTTCTTTTCTATAACCAAATTGGATGGATTAGTTATCTGTTTCTCCATTCTTGTGATGCTTCACTTAGAAGAATGGTTTCAGTTCCATCCAGGTTGTCACAAAAGACACTAAGGTCACTGGATCACTTTCTTATGGCTAAGTCCTGCTCCACGGTATGTATAGAGCCATTTTGTTGATCCATTTGTGTATTGGTGGGCACATGAGCTGTGTCCATGTCTTTGTGATTGTAAATTGTGCTGTTCTAAACATTTAAGTGTAGGTGTCCTCTTTATAAACTGACCTTTTTCCTTTGGGTATATGCCCAACAGTGGGAGTGCCAGATCCAATGGGAGGTCTGTTTTAAGTTCTTTGAGATATAGCCATACAATTTTCTAGAGAGGTTGTATTGATACTAGTTTGCAGTCCCACCACCAGTGATATTAATTTTATTGAAGTTTTAACTCAAAAGTTATGATCATTATGTTGAAATGGCATGTTCATTACCTTTGTAAAATTTTCTTTCCTTAGATAAGGTCTCACTGTTTCCTAGACTAGAGTGCAGGAATATCATTGTAGTTCACTGCAACCTGAAACTGCTTGCCTCAACCTAGCCTCCTGTTTTGGCCTCCCCAAAATATGAGGATTACCGGTATAAGCCATCTTTTCTAGGCCATTTCATTTTTTGTTTTAATTCATTATTCAACAAACTGATGATAGTATTTGAATTCCAAAATAAATTGGCACCTAATACAGAGTATTCCAAAAGTCTTAGAGCAGTTTTAAACTTTCATATCTTAGGGGTAAAAATGCCACAAACCTTCAGATAGCACCATTTGTAATGTTTATGATTATCTTTCCTTTCCATCTTTTTTATATTTTTATATCTATTTTTAATTTTTTTGTCTTCTTGAAAATGTTTACATTGATTTAAAAAAGTAAAAAAAATCGAGATTCACAAAATTACAAATGCATAAATGTAATTAGTACTTCAAAAAGATATCTTTATAAAATAGAGTGCTTATACATCCGAAGTAACTATAACTTGCAAGTGAATGAAGGCTTTTGAAACACTGCAGAATGTGTCTATGAGATACCCTAAGTCACATGAGAATACGGCAATTGAAATGCCATCTCTATAGTTACACCTTTGTGCTCACTGCCTGACAATGAGCAGTTAGAACACAGAAAGACAATCCCTACCTTTAAGATGTCATTTCCACTTTGTGAATGTACATATTAATGATGGACGTTTTTAGAAAAGAGCATCTGCCCCAGATCTAACCTGTGCTCTTCCCAGAGCAGGGGACTGGTATTTGGGGAGCAGCATTTCAGCCTTCGTTTAGTTATAGAATCTATTCATAATGAAAAGGGGAGGTTTAGATGAGATGGTCTTGGAGAATTCAGAGTCAAAGCTTACAAAGAGCCTGCCTTGAGAAACTTGGGAATATGTGCACATTTGATATATTATTCCTACTCACTAGAATAGAAAAACACAGGGAAGTTGAGCATTGTTGCACTCAGAGGTTCATTCTCCTTCTTGAAGCCTCTTTTCTGGTTCCCCTGCTTCCCAGTTCTTCTAAGATATATCACATGGAATGTCACCTCCACATAAAAGTCAAATTAGAGTTTGAAGAAGCAAAAAAAAAAAAAAAAAAAGCTTTATCACTCAGCCACTATAGAACAGTCAAGCAGATAATCATCCTCTAACCTAGTGGTTCCCAACCTTTTCGACCCCAGGGACTGGTTTCATGAAAGACAATTTCCCCATAGCTAGCGGAACAGGGGGTGGTTTTGGGATTATTCAAGTGCATTATATTCATTGTGCACTTTCTTTTTATTATTAACACATTGTAATATATAATGAAATAATTACACAAACTTATGTTATACAGAATCAATGGGAGCCTTGAGCTTGTCATCTGTGACTGGACGGTCTCATCTGGGGATAATGGGGGACTATGATGCCTGAGTGTGTTACTTATGTCTTTAGCTCCCCTTCAGATCATCAGGCATTAGATTCTTATGAGCAGAGCACAATCTAGATCCCTCACATGTGTGGTTACAGTAAGGCTCACTGATCTCACTCATTAGATTATGAGAATCTAATGCCACCCATTAATCTGACGAGAGACAAAGCTCAGGCAGTGATATGAGTGACAGGGAGCAGCTGTAAATACAGATGAAGCTTCTCTCACTCCCCTGCTGCTCATCCTCTGCTATGTAGCCCAGTTCTTAACAGGCCACAGACCAGCACGGGTCCCCAGCCCAGGGGTGGGGGACTGTAGCTCTAGCCTTAATACCATGGGCTCATGAGTAAGAAAACCAAAGAGAAGAACATTTTATTGTACTGTGTTTCATCAATGTTGAATAAAAGTCTGAATTGGAACTTAAGCCTTCACCTCCCAACACAGTACTTCGTCCAAGATACTATACACATAGCTTAGGTGTAGGTTCAATTCTGCCACTTAGACTGTAACTGACTTGAAGATAGGGATCGTTATCTATTCATTGTACTAGCACTAGCACAGAACTGGCAGGTAGAATGTAAAAAACAGATGTTTGTTTAATAAAATGGAATTAAAGATGGTACAAATTCTTTGATGGTACACCCAAAAATGTACGTTTACAAATGTACACTTATGAATTCTAAAGATGGGACGCTCCAGAAAGCTACGATAACATACTGATCTTTTGTTCCCTGTCTCTTCGGGGCAGGATAAAGAAACAAGAGTGCTTTTACAATAACTGGATGATACCGTGTTTGGATTATGATGGAAAGAAGAAATTCCAGGAAAAGGTTGCAATCACTCTGGCTGGGATCTTTCAGGGAGGAGGAGGAGAGGCGTTACGGGAGGACTAAGTATGTTGAAACAAGAAAAGAAGCCTGGAAAATAGCACAGAACACTGAGAGACGCAGAAGAGAACATGAAGAGATTGCAGTGGGACTGGGACTTGGAAGCAATTTCTGTAAATGTTGTTTTAAGTATTAATTTTTGTGTAAATGGCATATAAGATCCTCATCCACCATCCACATAAAAGATCGCAGTGCCAACCAGGACTGCCTGCATAGGCTTTGTCTCTAAGTCAGCTCTCTCACAAAAGCCTCTCCATTTTCTGACAAATGAAAGTAACAAGCTCATTTGAACAAGGAGGGCCTATTGTCTCTATTTGCCTTTGGCTGGTTTGCTTCCTTGGGGGACTTAATGAAGGAGCAACATTTGGGCAGGAGGGAAAGAGCTTTAGAGTTGTCAAAAAGCACTAGTTAAAAAGTGTCAAACGGAGTTCTGCTGGTGTGTAGCTGCTGTGGAAGAAAATGCTTGAAAACAAGACATGCATTTTTAATACATTGAGACCTTAAAAGTTATTTTTATTTGATCTGAGCCTGACATTATTCCGTGCTTCTAAATTCCTTTGGAAACAGTACAATTTTCAATTCCCATGTCATCTCAGAGTGCTTCAAGGAGTGCGAATATTGTGCAATTATCTTTTGAAAGAAGGGAAAGTGAAGGTAATCTTTTTGTTTTTGAAAGGATAACCCTTTCTCAGCCTAGAGTGACAGATGCCTCATTTGTCACTACATTTATCTGGCCCACTGAGACAACACTGAGAACTTTCTAGTTCTCTTGCAGAGATTCTCTGTTCCTCATGTTGTATCTGGAAGTTTTTGTAAGTGTTCCTCATGTGAAGTGCAAATTGTACTTGGTGTGTAGACAGGTGAATTGGAGACTTATTTGCAGATCTCTCTGTTTCTCCGTCTCTTGTCCATAAGTCATGGAACTGAATGGATTTAGAGACCTCGCATCATTTTATAGCTGATCTAATCAAGGCCTAGAAAGCCTGATACCGATCCAAGATTAGACCACTGATTGTGCAGACTCAACACACACTGATTCTTCATGGGCTTCCACTCTTTTTTCTGTACAATAATAAAATATACACTACCGAAAAAATACATTAAAAAGACCTTGCTGGTTTTTTAAGCACATTGCTAGATGCTTTAAATGCATTAATTTTTTTCCTTATTATCTTCTGACAAGATAGTTATTATTCTCTCCATTTAGATGAGAAAGCTGGGAGCCAAGCAAGGGTTACACAACTCACCCAATGTTACAAAGCTGTTCAGTGGTAAAACCTGAAATAGAATGCAACTCACACTGATCCTGAAGCCATCATGGTTAAGCTGACATATCCCTAAACCTCTAAATAAAATATGGAATATGGAAATAGAATTAGATGCCTCCCTAAGTATTTGACAAAAAAATAAAAAAATAAAAAAAGTTGTAAAAATCAAGCTGTTTCTTGACCTAATGAGAAAAAAACCTAACCTAGACAGCGTAGCCCACACCAGTTCCATCAATCAATCACTGACAGAGGGAACATAGGCAAATTCCAGCCTCAAAGACGCTGGAAGTCCTGCTCTCTGAGGCCAGGGTGGGTGCCACCTGCACTCCCTCCTTCCCCAGGCAACTGAGAGGACCAAGGGAGAAACATAAAGGTGATAAAACTTCCAAATACTGTAGTTATCAGAGAACTATTAATACCATTTAAAATTCTAAGCTCCTGCAGAAAGTTTCAAACCTCAGCATACTTCTTCATTAAATGGAGAAATAAACAGATCAATTAATACCAAAAAATACGAACACATTTTACCATGTTGCTTATGGAAAAAATTAATGAAACTATGTCCTCTTCTCATTGGAGAATCCTCCTGCTATTTACATCATTCTGAGGAACACTGAAATCAAGGGAGAACATACTGGGTTGAATATTGACTCCCTTCTCATGTCTACCTGGAATCTCAGAATATGACTTTATTTGGAAATAGTGCTTGAATAGATATAATTAGTTGCAGATCTCACGATGAAATCATGCCTGGATTTAGGGTAGACCCTAAAACCAATGACTAGTACCTTTTAGGAAAAGAAGAGCACAGGAGACACGCAGGCAAGAAAGCTCCGTGGTGGTGGAAACAGAGATGGGAGTGATGCTGCCACCAGCCAGAGCAGGCCAACAGCCCCCCGGAGCTAGAAAGGAGAAAGATGAATTTGGATGGGGCCTGGTCCTGCTGACATCTTGATTTTGTACTTCTGGCCTCTAGAACAGTGAGATAATAAATTTCTGTCTTTCAGGCCACCTAGTTTGTGGTTATTTTTTCCAGTCCTAGTAAACTAACGCAGACCACAGTTCACCTTCATCAGTTTTGTTCTCAAGCCGCCAGCCAGTGAGATGGCAGCTTCCTTTCATGCCCACTCACAGATGCTCCCCTGCATGGGTGAGTTTCAGCTCCCCCGGAGGGCACGGTATAAGCTGTTGCAGGCAACTTCCATTCCAATCGATCAGTGCTCAGCCACTCAATAGGATAAATATCTTAACTATTTTCCCCGCTCACAGGTAGTATGAGGAAGTAGTATTCAGTTGCAAATATATGATTCAGTCTGGCTGCTTATCTGTTATTATGCTCGATACAATTTTGTGTTCAGAGCTTTTCATGAATGGGCTGATGCTGGATGGAAGGAGAAGTCCATATGGGCCAAGAATAAAAACCTTAGTGATAAAAATTGCACATTATAGATTTGGGCATATCTATGGTCTCAACAGAAAAGGTCCTAGGGGATGACAATTACTTTTACTTTTCACCTCTGCTACAAAAAGAATGTGAAAGATAGGAAATGGGAAAGAGCTGCTTCAGCTTATAAAAAAGAGAAAGCATATGAGTATTAAAAAAAAAACAAAAAAAAAACTCTATTTACATATTGAAGGGATTGAGATCCCCATAGTGGTTCAAAGGGCACAGGAATGCTGTGCAGGAGACCCTTGATAAATGTCTGATGGAACAACAAACAATAAATGATTTTCACAGATCTCTTACCGTAGTAAAATTACTATGGTATACCAGGGCATGTGATTGTAGAGAATAAAACATTTGGTAATTATAAAGCATTTATTTCTTTTATAAATAAATGAGAGATGGATGTTTTCAGGCAGGGTCAGCTTAAGGAATCCTCTACCCTTATTTTGTTTTCTTCCTAATTCCTCCCATGTCTCCAGTAAACAACATCTTAACCACACATATAAAGAGGCCACCCAACCATTCGGGAATGTTATAAAGAACAATAATACCGTATATACTCGAGTATAAGCCAACCCGAGTATAATCCGACTCCCTTAATTTTACCCTAAAAACTGGGAAAACTTAGTGACTCGAGTATAAGCCGAGGTGGAAAATGCAGCAGCCACTGGTAAATTTCAAAAATAAAAATATATACCCAAAACAATTACAATAATTGAGGAATCAGTAG
>CAUYPK010038266.1:0-27001 GCA_963574355.1 Loris lydekkerianus
GAATGGATTAATAAAGTGTGGTATATGTACACCATGGAATATTATGCAGCCTTAAAGAAAGATGGAGACTTTACCTCTTTCATGTTTACATGGATGGAGCTGGAACATATTCTTCTTAGTAAAGTATCTCAAGAATGGAAGAAAATGTATCCAATGTACTCAGCCCTATGAAACTAATTTATGGCTTTCATATGAAAGCTATAACCCAGTTATAACCTAAGAATATGGGGAAAAGGGAGAGAGAGGGGAGGGAGGGAGGAGGATGAGCAGAGGAAGGGTGATTGGTGGGATTACACTTATGGTACATCTTACAAGGGTACATGTGAAACTTAGTAAATGTAGAATATAAATGTCTTAACACAATAACTAAGAAAATGTCAGGAAGGCTATGTTAACCAGTGTGATAAAAATGTGTCAAACGGTCTATAAAACCAGTGTATGATGCCCCATGATCGCATTAATGTACACAGCTATGATTTAATATAAAAAAAAGAATTTGAAACATTTATATAGATAAGGAATTAGTGCTACCCATGTATAATGCACATTTTAATTTTTTCTTTAAAAATGTGAGCCAAAAATACACATTATACATAGCAAAATACAGCATTAGCATTTTCTGGTTTGGCCTTTGGTGATGGGCTGGTGGTCACAGCTGGTAGATTACTGGGGCAGAGGAGGAACATCTGGAGCTCAGGCCCTCCCCATCACCAGTCACTAGGAGCCTGGGGCCTCGGGCTCCACGTGCTCCATGTGCTGATAGCCACCCCACACAAGTGAATTCAGAACCTGTACCTGAGCCTCCTCTGTGCATTGGCTGTGGCTAGACCTCAACACATAGGCCTGAGGACTGGACAAGGCCTTGCTACTGGTGAGAAGGAGTAAGGAGACCAGACATTCAACACACATATGTCACTGCATGGATGTCCAGGCAACGTGCTCCTGGGAACACAGGGAAGGGATTTCCACCCCCAGTTCCTGGTGTGAAATGGCTACTGGTGACCTCTGTGGGTGTCTGCCCAGCTGATAATTCCCCTTGTCTGGAAACCATCTCCCCATCCACAGAAGCAGGCCCCGGGGAGCCACATGTGTTCTGTGGGACCGTGCACCAGTCAGGGTTCTCCAGAAAAATGGAACAGACAGGAGAATGAGGTAAGTGTGTGCTGGCTCATGTGATCATAAAGGGTGGTGAGTGCTAAGAATGGCATTTCCCAAGTGGAACCCCCAGGAAAACTGACCGTGTGGTCAGAGTCCAGGTCCAAAGGCCTGAAACCAGAGGGCAATGGTGCAGTCTTCCTCCTGAAGCCAGTG
Organism: Loris lydekkerianus; assembly: GCA_963574355.1. NCBI lineage: Eukaryota > Metazoa > Chordata > Mammalia > Primates > Lorisidae > Loris > Loris lydekkerianus. The sequence goes on from CAUYPK010038266.1 coordinate 1,312, forward strand.
GGTCCAGACCCAGGAAGGGCCAATGTCCCTGTTCAAAGGCAGACGGGAGGAGTAGTCGCCTCTTAGTCCAGGGAAAACCAGCTGGACTGGACTATCATAGGCTGAACCAAGGAGGACTGAACATTTGCAACTGCAGGTTAGAAAGATGCCCAATGAGAAGACTAATAGCAACCAAATTAATCTCCTCTGTCAGGTGGAGACACAGGGAACCCAGTTTTCTTGATGTCTCCTAGACAGACAGCAGGAGAACTGGGCTTCCCACAGAATCAGACACCAATTCCAGATGGTTTAAAGGGAAACTTTCTAATCACAAGGGAGTATCTTTATGGCCTCACAGTGAGGGATTTGTCAAGCAAGACTCAAAAAGTACAGACCACAATAAAATTGAGAATTTCCCCCCATCTTAAAACAAAAACAAAAAGAAAAGCCGATGTGAGAAGTCTGGGTTTCTCGAGTCCTTAATCATTTCCAGTGGAAGCATAGGGAGCACGTGGCTGGAGGAGAAATGCGTGCTCCCCATGGCAGGTGGGGGGAACTGTGGCCAGGCCTTTGCCAGTCACTGATCTGGTGAGCAAGCAGGCACCTCATGCCTCTTGTCCTCGCAATCACCGCCTGTGTATTCACCAACTGCCCTCTCCTTTCCTCCCATCTGCCCAGAAGCCAGAGTGTCTTGGTACACATCACATAAAGCCTCGATGCCTTCCCCAGCCTGTGGGGTACTAGCTTTTCCATTCTGCCTCTTACCACTCTGTCCTTCATCATGCTCCTACTGTGCGGGCTGTCTCAGGGTCTTTGCACTAGCTCTTCCCTAGCCTGAGACACTTTTCTCACTGCTCCGTGTGGCCAATGCTACTCTCCCTTAAATGCTGCCACCTGAGAGAACCCTCCTCTCACCTGGGTGCCATCCTCTTAGCACTGTGCACAATTTAATTTCTAATTATTTGTTTAACATGTCTGGAGTAGACTGAAAGCTGCATTGTTCCTGATTATACTCTTATCTCCTAGCACAGCGGCTGGTGCATAATACATGCTCAACAAAAATTTGTTGACTGAATGTCAAAGCCATCCCAAAATGCTTTGGGCAAAGTCCCTAATGAGCCACATGACCCTGGGTAACACGAGGCTGCACTCTTGGCCTCATAAAATCCAAGCAAGGTCAGGGTGCTGCTGGCTCTGACTTACAGTCACCCAGCTCCTCAGAGACGAGCTGCCCTACTATGCATCAGGCACTATGCGGGATGCTGGGCATCCTTGCCCTATGTAGCCCAGGGTCAGGCAACACCCAGGACAGGTCTAAACTCATGCTCTTGGCCACAACTTGCCTGGAGGTGGCTGGACTATACAAACGGCTTGTCTAGACTGGGTAAACCCCTTGGCAGTGGGGGTTATGCTAGGTCTGAGCTCCAGGAGGGATGTGCCTGGGCCCAAAGGCCAAGACAGCTCACAAACAGGACCTGGCAGACAGTCCCAAGAGGATGCAGCTTTTAGGATGGCAGCTGTGCCTGCTGCCCACAGGCCCTGAGCATGCTCACTAGGGCTATAATTTCTGCCTCTATTCTGTCTACTTGAAGACATTTCTCTTCTCAAGCTCTGTATAATACCAGACCAAAATAAATAAGTCTATGACTCTTTGTGGGGAAGAAAACAGACCCACAGAGGCGCCCATTCACCTGTACGTAGTCCTTGTGTGTGTTCCAAGGTTGGAGGCTGCCAGCATTGCAGCGGGGGCCTGGGCTTCCCCTCCAGCAGGGCTCTTTTGCTGAACCATTTCATCTTTTCACTTATGTTCTAAAATTTTGGCTTCTCTTCAGAGGTTCCTAGAAATGTGTCATTTCAGGGTAAATCACCAGAAGCAAACTGTAAGGGAAGCCTCTCATGGGTGTGGTGGGAAGGTGAGTTCGGTAGATTTCATCCCAGGTTCTAAACTGATGTGCTGGGCAACTCTGGGAAGATTTTCTTCCCTCTCTGGTCTGTTCTCCCTCTGCTGAGTGAAGGGCTTAAGCTCCTCAGTCTCCCGGGTGACACCTGATCTGGTTTCTGACCCAGTTGGGGCTCTTTGCACCAGGTGCGCGAGTCCCTGGAGAGGCCACCCAGAGGGGGGCTGGAATGGGCCCTTGGAACAAGGGAGACAGGAAACAATTTTGGTTGATTTTTGAGAGGCAAAATTATTTTACTAAGGTGAGGGAAGAAAGGTGGGGTGACAGAGAAAGGGCCGGCACCCCCTGAGAGCTAACTGTGCTGTCCGCGGTCCCTATGGTTTTCTCATTTAAGTTCCCTGCTGATCCACTGATCCTGTGAAACAGGGGTGATCACCCTCATCTGATGCTTGAAGAAACAGAGGTGCAGATAGGCTGAGCAATGTGCCCAAGGTCACAGAGTGAGAAAATGGAAGAGGTAGAGTTTTCACTCAGGCCCATCTGCAGCATTCATTCACACCATGCTGCTGTCTTGCAGGAAGAGGACAGGGTGGCTCTGGGGAAAGCAAGTTTGAACCGACAGCTCCTGACCTGCGTTGAGGTCCTCATTACAGATCTGCAGACACACAGGAGAGCTATTCCAGCTGCAAAGTCCTCAAACAGCTGCCAATCTAAACATTTGCTGTGATAAACAAATATTTATGTGCACTCCTCCCAAGAGGCCACACGGTGGTAGGGTTCAATGTGTCTGCCTCTTAGATACTTCCAGAGGGAAAGTGTGTGTCTGGTCAGTGGGATCCATGGCAGGTTCAGGGGCCGAAGGGCCTTGAAGTATCCTTGGCACCCACTGCCCTGCCACCTATGCAAATTTGTAGGTGGCCATTTGGATATGCATTCACCAAGACTTTTCCTTGACATTAATCTTTTTGCAAGAAGACATCATGGACTCTTGTGGAAAGCTCATCAAGGTTATGTACAGAGAGAAGGTGAGGCCAAGCTGGGACTGAACAGGAACCTTTTTGGAATGGGTGACCTGAGGAAGTTGCAGATGGAAGGTGGTAGAAGGATGTCTTGGGAGCAGAAGAACGATGAAGTCTTAGGCTTGAAGGACAATTAAGCTGAATTGGGGAAAGCAGGGAGGGAGGAATCATCTATGCCACCCACAGGGAGGGAACTGAGGAAGGAGCTCAGGTTCTGGGACTTAAAAGCTCAGGTCTTATCCAGGGCATCACTTGACTCTGCCAAATGGGCTCAGAGCATGGGTGAGAGCTCAGGATGGACTTAGATTTCAAACTCAGGAACAAAGTTCTCTACAACTAATTCTTTTTATAGTTTCCATATTGTGCTGAACAAGTGGGGAGGCTAGAAGACAGTGGGATATTCAGAATGCTGCTGTGTGACCATAGCCTATAGGTTGTGGCTTGAGTGTGTCATGGAAGGCAGAAGAGGTGGCAGCAGGCCCATGCCCACCACTGCACTGGGGGGTTGGCTGACCCTGGGGTAAACAATACATGTGGGTTAGTCATGGCAAAAGAGTTTCTCATAAGTGATTTTTGACCATAAAACATACCATGTACCTTCTAAAATTATCACTCATACAGATAAACTATATGAATAATTTAAAGAGTAATCATAAAAAGAACATTTAAACTTCCACGCTCTTGGCAAAAAACAGCACCTTACAAAAGGGTCCTGTGTCACCCCACATGGCATCTTCTCCCTCCCCCCGTCCTGAGTTAATAATCCTCTGGATTTTTATGTTAGTCACCTGCTTGCTTTTGTTTATAAGTTTACAACTGATGCATGTTCTCTAAACACTATGAGACAATTAAGTTCTTGAACTTGCTACTGTGCACTTACGTGGGCAGCACTGTACAAACAACTTAGTAAGGTTTCATAACCTTGGTATATCAGTGTCTCACAGCTATGTTCCTCTCAATGAGTGGTGGTGTCTTGCTGAGTGGTGTTCCTTATTGCTGTGTGTTTTTGTGTGCTGTCACAAGAATGTTGAATGTCACAAGAATGTAGAGCAACAAACAAACATTCATAAATTTCTTGTGAAACTTGGCAAGAGCGGAAGTGAAATCAGGGACATGTTAATCCAAAGGGGTAATCCAGAAAGAAAACAGCAGTATACAAATAGATTGAATGTTTTTCTGCAGGTAGAGAAAGGGTCGCTGATGAAGAGAGGTCAATGTGGCTAGTAACAAGCAGAACTGACAACAACATTGCAAAAATTCATCAAATTATATGTCAAAATCAGTGGCTAACTATGAGAAGCATAGCAGACCAAGTAAATATGGACAGAGAAATAGGAAAATCTAGGAATGAGAGAGGTTTGCCTCTTGCATTATGACAATGCACTAGCTTATAGGACAACTGTGAGGGAGTTTTTAGTCTGTAAACAAATACCTGTATTGGAACACCCTCCCTACTCACTCCATCTGACCCCAATGATTTTTTTCTTTACCAGAAGATAAGGAAAATATTGAAAGGAAGACATTTTGATGACATTTAAGACATCAAGGGTGTCAGCTCTGATGGCCATTCCAGAGAAAGAGTTCCAAATTGCTTTGAAAGGTGGGCTAGGTGCTGGCATCAGTGCATAGCTTCCCAAGGGGAGTACTTCAAAGTACTTCAAAAGTGTCCATAGTGATATTCAGCAATGAAATATGTAGCATTTTTTCTAGGATGTGTTTGAGAACTTAATTACCAGATGACTTTTTGTACTGCTCAGTTCTGAGAACATGAATCACAAGCACAAAACCAACTGTGCCAAGAAAGGGCAGTAGAGCCTCAGACAGAGGCCTTGAGAGAAGGTAAGATGACACAGAGCATCAAAGGCTGGCCTGAGCCTCCCCAAGAGTGACCTAATTACTCTTCTAGAGTGACTCTAGAAACTGGCCAACTGGTACCCTCATCTGCAGAACATCAACTCCAGTAGAGAAAACAGAGGCATGGAGGTCCCAGAGGACAGACCAAGGCAGCTCATATCCTAAGAAACCTCCCACCTCGTTCCCATGCTGGCCATTTCTCCCTCTCCTTGTCTCCTGGGACCAGAGGTATGGAGACATAGGTAATCCCACACAGACCATGAAGAGTGGAAGGGATACACTGCAGGCATTATCGCTGCAGGTGAGACTGGACAAGGGTTAGCCCTTAGCTGAGGGATTAATTGAGCCTCTATCAGGAGAAAACTCGGATCTCTCTCTGTGCGGACAGAAAGAGGAGGAGTGATGATATAAGATCAGTGGTTCTCAACCTTCCTAATGCCGTGACCCTTTAATATAGTTCCTCATGTTGTGGTGACCCCCAACCATAAAATTATTTTTGGTGCTACTTCATAACTGTAATTTTGCTACAGTTATGAATCGTAATGTAAATATCTGATATGCAGGATGTATTTTCATTGTTACAAAGGGGTCGTGACCCACAGGTTGAGAACCGCTGATATAAGATGAAGTCACCAGAGTAAGAGCCGTGGGGATGGGCCCTGAAGACTTCTCAGAACAAACCCATCTTGCTCGAAAGTTCTGTTTGGAGTCCTTGGACTAATTCCTCCAATATTCATTAAATATATAAGCCAGACGCCACCTCACCCAGTGGTCTGTTCCATACACAAATGTCTTCTGACTGAGTTTTAGTGAGATATCAATGAGGGGCTAAGAGTGCATTTCTAGCTTCGGTGTTGGCCAACATAGAGGAACCACACAATGCAGAAGACCGTCCATCCCTGGAACTAATCCAAAGGAAGCTGGGCTGTAGTAATTTGAGATGATTTTAACCAGACATGTAAGAGAAGATGTAATCTGTGAACTAGTGCCTGGGCTCCCCTTGTGCCGCCCTCACCATTTGTAGGTTCTTGTCATGTACAGCTCTCCAGGCTAGTGATCTTCCCCTGTGACTATTAGAAAGTCCAGGGCAGGGACCTACCTGGCTGGTGTTTCTTTTGGTCCCACCCATGCCTACTACCATTTGGTTTAGAAAGAACTTTTTGAGGGGACAGCCCATGCCACACTGCATCCTGACACAGCTTTGGTTCTCTTGGGTTGCTCTTTAGAGAAAGCAGGACATTCTGAGGGCAAGAAGGTAGATGGCAGCTAGTTGACACCTTTATTATAGGGACAATGATCACTAGAGTATACATTTTTGCAGTTTCCTCAAATCGTTGTAATACAATTATTAAAGAAGGAAGAAAATGAACAGTTAATGAGTGCCTATTGCATGATTTATACTTTTGCTCCTGGGTTTAAAAAAAAATCTCTGAAATCCTGCAGTGTGTCCAGCTGGGGCATTCTCTAGTTTCAACCAAACTTCAGGCAAGAAGAGCTCCGGGCAGCATAGAAGTCACCTTCTGCTCCTGGCTGGTCCGCCACCCCTTCGGAAGAGAAGGATGGGGCGCTGTGGGCCTCTGACAGTATGTCCTTGGTGAGTTCAGCCCAGCCGTGGTGCCAAGTCAGCCTGGAACAAGCACCCTCTCCCTGCCCCCACCAGCTGGGTTCCTTGGGGGAAATTGAAGCAGGGCAGAGACTGACAGGAGGAAGACCCTTCAGAGATGATAGAAAATAACATTCCCTCAGTCCACCCAAGCACCCAAGCAACCCAAACCAAAAATGGAACATAAACAAACAAACAAACAGTACATGTCAGACACCGTGCAAAACATTTGCATCTGCTTTTCATAAGGCTGTGGGTCCAAAGATGAGTAATTCTCTAGTTTCTCTCAAACAACAGAATTTACCAGGTGGCAGTGACAGCTGACCTCCATATTAATAAACGCTACAGAACCATCTGATACATATGAAATGAACTCAGCTCATTTGGGTGTTTTCAGGGTGGAGAGAGCTAGATGTGGCTTCTTGCAGGGACCTAGATGCCACCTCCAGTTCAAATCTGTCCTAGTGGCCAGAGGGACCCTTCTCAGGGGCAGTGCCAGAGAGTTAACTATATTAAATAACAACTCCAACACTTTCGAAATTACGTAGGCAATTGGCCAATAAAGATTATATTTTTAATTCCCTCTTCAGATTCTGAGTTGGGGCCTTTGACCCCACCAAAATTGAGGCACTGGTAAGTCGGAGTGTAGCCACTGTGGGAGTTAGCCTTTCCTAGGGTGGAAGAAAACATCAGATAAAGAAATTGCACTAGAAAGTGAAATTGGATTTTTTTAAAATCAATGAAGTAACCAGGCTATTAAAATGGACAATAAGTCTGATGTCATTCTGAAAAATAAAAGGGATGAGTCACCTGCAGAGCCACTTAATTAAGCACAGGAAGTAACAAGAGAGCTTGAGTAATTCTCCCTGGTTAATGTCAGGATTTCAAAATGAGTGAGGCGTCAGGCTACTCTCTTTTAATCTGAGAGCTAAATCAGTTCTTTTGCCCTCAGGACATCTTGACATATTTGAAGTTGATGAAGAGCAAAAAGGAATGTATTAAAAATTATCCTAAACAGGGGGAAAAAAGAGCTTTCTACTTCAGGTCCCTGGGGCAGTGAGGGATGAAGGCCACGGGGTGGGCACCGTTGGGGCAAGAATAATACGCTGCTGGTAGGAGTGAGTGGGCAGCACAAGTGGGCAGAGGGGATATGAGAAAGGGTCTTCCCAGTGTCCTGTGGATGCAAAGGTTTTCATTTCTGGCCTGTGGCTGTTGACAAGGGGAGCTGCCAGGTTTGGGTTTTAACAGAAGTGATGTGAAACAGCCAGGCTTCTGGGAAGAGAGCTTCCATTCTGCACCAGAATCAGTGTGGAGTCAGGTGGGGCCTGGCTGGCCTCTCCTCTTGCCCGTATCAAGCACAGAGCTCCACCACCATCCATCCCAGCCAGGGTGCTAGGTCTGGGGTGATCTCTTGATCCACAGGGTGAAAATGCCCCCAATCCCACTGGAGGGAAGCTTGGGGACCAGCCCAAGGTATGTTTGCAGGTTGTGAGTCTGGGTCCTCTCCACCACATGGAGGGGGCTCCTGAGTCCCTGACAGATCCCAAAGTAGAGGAGATTCCAGCAACTAGGAGGAGCATAGGTGGTCCTCTGAGACCTAGCATTTAAGGCATTGCATTGTCCCCCGGGGCCTTCCCTTTTCCCCATTATCAAAGGAATGTTCCTTTTGGTTGCTAGGATTAGCATAGTTTACATCCAGGTCTTTTGATGTTGGCTGGTTGCTTTATGTCTTTTATTATTATTATTTAACTTTGCCAGTGCAACACTTCAGAAACTCTAATCCCTGCATCTGGATTTCTGGTTTCCATAGCTTTGAGACTGGGCTTGTTTGGAGAACTGAGCCCCTGCTGCAATTGGTCACCTGCTGAATACAAACACTCAGGGGTCTTAGAGTCCCAGAACTGCCCTGAGACCTGGAGTTTGCTCCCTTGATAAGTTAAGTTCAGAACAGAACAACCCAAGCTTAATTCTCAGTTCAAAACAAAACCTGGCCACAACCACCCAGCTCCAGGTCTTAGACAGTGCCCTCGACCCCAACAACCACCAAACATTTTCCCAGTGTTAACCACAGAGAGTTAAAAATTCGTAGTGCTCAGTGAACCAGTACCAGAAATGATCTTCCACCCACCGTGTTAACTCTTCATTACTTCAGCTTGAAATTGAAATGTAGCACTGGGGTTTTGTGTTAACTTTCTTTTTAACCTCTCCGTAGGCAAAATAATTTTTTTGTTTAAGAAGATGTATTTTTTTTTTTTTTACCCCATTTTGAACTTTTTTTCCATTCCCAGTAACCAAATGACTAATTAGATTGATGCCCAATAAACAAAACCCAAGGTGGTTGCATGGATTTCTTCTTAGTAGCCTCAACACCATTCCTGTGGTTCAGCATTCAGATATGCATACTGAGTTTACTCAAAACTAATTTCTTCCTCCTCCTCCTCCTCCGCTTCCTCCTCTTCTTCTTCAATGGGGGGTCAGAGCCAGGGGTCCATGCCATGCAATCTGCAATCCAGAGGAACCCCTGCTCTCTCCCCCAGAGTCAGACCTGTCTTCTGTTAATTTTTCTTCTTGCTGATACCTGTTTAAGACTGGTCAAAGGGGTAAGGCCCGTGGAGCCCCTTACTGTAAGTCACTACTGATAAGTTGTTTGCTGGACGACTGGGGGACAGATTTACAGAGCTCTGTGAGAGTCTGTTCTGATCATGCTCAGTTTGGTCAGGAGCAGGAGCCCATGTGTTTTTGTTGATCAAGTTGAACCGGGAACCTCCAGGGTCTTTTTTCATCTTCTTGTTGGTTCTTTTGGGGAGAGGCAAACAGATTGACGTTTCCTTCTACCTTGTGATGAGGCTGTGTGTTTAACTGCGTTTCAAATGTCGACAGCTGCTGGGTTACTCCTAAAAGTCCACCCACCTCCACACCGAGAATCACCCAGATGACACCTCCGCAGTAGAGTCCTGTAGCAGTGCACATCCGCCACTGTCCCTGGCACAAACTTGCTCTGCTGGGTCTGCACATCTGGAGGCTGACATCTGCAATCCCTTGGAGCTCTAGTGATCTCACCATCACCATGTTCACACATCCAAATTGGTCTCCCCCTGACATATTTAAGACAAACCCCTGGAGGCCAGGCCTCTGCCCCAGAATTCTGGATCCTCCATGTTTCTATAAACTGAGTATCAGGAAATATTGACTCCCCTTCTCCGATGGTGACATCTTTAACAAAGGACATAGAGGGTACATGGATTGGGCTCTCAATAACATAATAGGCACCAGTTGCAGCTTGCAGGTTCCAGATGGTCATGTCCAGGAAGAAGGCGCAGCCGGCAGGGTTGAGCTAGAAGCCGAGCCGCCTCTGAACTCAGAGAAGAGCACGTCCTTGTCAGTGGTGCACAGGCAGCTGGACTTCTGCACCAGCTCTTGGTCCAGGCCCATGTCCATGCCCTTCACGGCGGGGACCACACACCCGCTTCCCCACCTCCTCACAACAGAGAACTGTGCTGCTGGGCCAGGGACGGGGAAAGGGTTCGGTGCTAGCTGGCGCGACCCCACTCTTCTGAGATAGGCCCCAGGTCTCTCACTGCCTCACAGGGGTAAACTCCCTCAGCCACTCACTCTCACGTCTCCCTCTCCCACCACCCCCAGCTCCACGGCCTCCAGCTAGTCCCTCTGTTAACTTTTTAAATGTTTCGCTTTTTCTTCACTCACCTCAGATGAGACTGCCTGATCAAAACATAGCAAATAAATAATGGGTGTTAACATTTTTAACCAGATAATTGAGAACTGGATGAGCTAACCCCAATCCTCATCATTTTTTGAGGATTGTCTTGTAGGCAAGAGCTGCCACATGAGTTACCTAATGCTGGGAGCTTTGGTAATAGTAAGATATGATTAAGATATTATAAAGAAGAGTAGTGCCTGATGGTTGAGTATATCCCCACTAAAATGATCATTCTCACTTGAAAAATCTTTCCCAATTAGGGAAATCAGTGAGTAGGGCTGGGGACAGAGGTAGAAGGGGGTGGCTATGTTGCAGCCGCCCGAATTCGGCCACAGGCTGAAGAGTCCCACTTTGCAGGGTTCTTATGCTGCTGTTTCGAGCTACGTGATCCTGGACTGCTCATTTTCCATTCCTGAGTCTCCGTTTCCTCATCTGTGAAATGAGACTACACTTTCTTTATAAAGTCACGAGGAAAGTCCTAGCTTTAGCAGGTCCCAAGCACAGGCAAGAGAGGAAATGTGGCCTGAACTTCAATCAAGTTCAGCGTACTCTGATCTAGCCTGTGATCCCTGTCTAACACCAGAATCACCTTTATCATTGCATGATTTCAAATATCAGAGAAAAAAAGAAACACGAGTGCAAGAGAAAAAGCATAACCCAGGGCATTCTGAACCATGGCAGACTATTCTCTGGGGGACAAGCTCAGGTGGGTCTTCTCCTGGCTCAGATGGTGGCAGCACCAATCACAAGGCACTTTCCTAGGCCCACTATCCTGCACTCCCTGCAGTCTCCACAGATGGGCAGAGTCAGGGCCATGTCTAGCCTCAGCCCAACCCTGAGGTCCTCACCATGCCCCTCTTGCACAAACTCTCCTCCCCCCTGGATAACATATCTGAGGGCCACCCTCCTGCTTGACACACGAAGATCAGGCTGTGAGCTGGCTTTGAGTGACAGACACCTCTGGAGATTCACTGAGGTGACAGTTCACTGATGTCCTGGGGTCAAAACCAGAGACCACTTTGAAGTGGAGGCTGGTCAGTCATTGCTGGAGTGAGGAAGGGGAAGGATTAATCCTTTATACTCAGAAGACCAAAAGTCACAATATAACAAGACATCTGTACCAGAATGTTTATTGCAGCTCAATTCATAATTGCTAAGTCATGGAAGAAGCCCAAGTGCCCATCGATACACGAATGGACTAGCAAATTGTGGTACATGTATACCATGGAATACTATGCAGCCTTAAAGAAAGATGGAGACGTTACCTCTTTCATGTTTGCATAGATAGAGCTGGAACATATTCTTCTTAGCAAAGTATCTCAGGAATGGAAGAAAAAGTATCCAATGTACTCAGCCCTACTATGAAGCTAAATTATAGCTTTCACATGAAGGCTATAACCCAGTATAGCACAAGACTATGGGTAAAGGGCAAAGGAAGGGGATGAGTGGGGGGGTTCGGGTGGGGGAAGAGTAATGGGTGGGGCCACACCAAGGGTGCATCTTAGAATGGGTACAGTTGAAACTTACTAAAGGCAGAATACAAATGTCTACATACAATAACTAAGAAAATACATGAAGGCTACATTGAACAGTTTGATGAGAATATTTCATATTATATATAAAACCAGCACATTGTACCCCTTGATTGCACTAATGTACATAGCTATAATTTAACAATAAAAAAAAATTCATGGAACAATATGAATGTATATAATTTAAATGAATAAATAAATAATTAAAAATAAATAAATAAATTCAGTGTCTCCAAGTGTCAAATGAAAACAGTCATGACAACTTTCCAAAATGTGAAGTAATGAAACTGAATGAAAGCACGCAAAGTTCTTAACACATTAGGTACCAATAAGGGAAACAATAATAACAACAATAATAATCAGATTAATATTTTGTGATGATCTAAGAAGTCATAATTTTTACTCTTGCTACTTCTTTTTTTATTTCAGGTTATTATGAGGATACAAATGTTTGGGTTGTGTTGTCTTTTCTTTCTTTCTTCCTTTTTTCTCCCTTTTTTTGCTTTTTCTTTCCCTTCTTTCATTTCTTTTCTTCCCTGCCTTCTTTTCCTTCCTTCCTTCCTTCCTTCCTTCCTTCCTTCCTTCCTTCCTTCCTTCCTTCCTTCTTTCCTTCCTCCCTCCCTCCCTCCCTTCCTTCCTTTCTTTTTCTTTGAGGGTACAAAGAATTAGGTCACATCGTTTGCATTTGTTAGGTAAAGTTCCTCTTACAATTGTGTCCTGAGCCCAGGACATATGCCATACACTATAACCCACATTTTCCTCCCTCTTCCCCTCTCGCCACTCCTTCCTTCTTGTTTTAATTTCTAAGGTGAAGTTCAAGTTGTAGTTGAACCTTTCATCCAGGGAGGGTGTGCTGAACACCCTTGAATTTTGCACATTAGATGAGAACTTGACAATCACTCTTCCTTTTCCCCTTTGTCCTTTCTCTCTTCTCCCCTCCCCCTCTCTAGAATATCTTTGTGTTTTTCTTTCCTGTGGGGATGTAGTTGTTTATATATCAGTTTCATGTTAGTATTTAGTGCATTGAAGACTTTCTTCCCCATTCTTGTGATACTTTACCTAGAAAAATGTGTTCCAACTCCATCCAGGTAAATACAATAATACGTAAAATCTCCATCTTTTTATGACTGAGTAGTACTCCATGGTATACATGTACCACTGTTTGTTGATCCATTCATAGTTTGATGGGCACTTATGTTGCTTCCACATCTAGCCCATTGTAAATTGAGCTGCAATAAACAATCTAGTGCAAATGTACTTGTAAAAGGACTTTTTTTTCCTACTGCGTAGATAACTAGCAAGGAAGATCGATACCTTGCAGGAAGGTCAATTTTTAGTTCTTTGAGAGTTCTCCATACTTCCTTCCTCTTGTTACTGATTTTTAGTCCAACAAGTTAAGCTAATATTAATAGATATCTTTCACATAAACCCAATCCTCTTTTGCCACCTGACTAACAAAGAGATAAAATTCAAAACTATAGCTGATTAACAAACATCATTAGCTCTGGAGGGAGGAATAGAAAATAGGGAAATTCACAGAAACCCCCAATTTTAATTTTCTTTGAGGTGTAGAGACTTTCCACTTCATTTCCATAGCTGTCAAGGACATTCTTGATCTCTCAGTCTTTATATTAATACATCCAGATTTATTTCTCCAAGCCAATATGATCCTCCTGAGAAGATTTAAATTACCTATTTATCGTGAGTTCAAAATATTTTGATTTAGATGCCATATTCATTTGAAATAACTTAGCTTAGATTAGTAGTATTTAAATAGTTCCTCTAAGCATTTTTTAGCTGTTTACAACAACATTCCCCAAGTATATCCTTAAAGTAAAAGTTACATCTTAGAGTCCCAGGGTCCCATCTTTTCAGACTTCTAGTCTGGCAATAAAGAAATAGTTCTTCAAAAGACTGAAGAGTTTTAGAAAACTGATAAATGGAAAGCAGATTGAAGAGTTTTAGAAAACTGATAAATGGAAAGTACTTAGGACATACATAGGAAATTAAATAGTTAATAAATGTTAACTGAAAGATCTTTAAAAATTTGACATTTTTAGCTAAGAAAAAATGTCTGGAGTTTCAAATGTAATTGCTCTACTTACTAATTTAGATCATGAACTAATGCATTTTAAGAATATACCATGTACTGTCATGGTTGTTATTTTGGCAGGTGGGGGTAATGGTGATGATGATGATGGTGATGACAAACACAAAGAAGTAAGTCTCTGGGTGGAGTTTTCATTTTTATCTAGAATGGCTTTTTTTTGGACAATTAATCCACTGGGTCTTATGTGTGTACAATATAGACCGATAGAGGTCACAAATCTTTAGTTTACAAAATGGCCCAATTTATAGTAGAATATTTATTAGCTTTAAGATAATTTCTTGATCCTTTATGAGAAAGATTCTGTGTTGGTCAGTGGAGGATGCAGCTGGGAGAAAATAATGAAGAAAACTATTGTTTTCTCAAAAAGCTTACAATAATGAGCTTAATAGCTGTGCAACCATGGATAAGTTACTTACCCCCTCTAAGACTCAATTCAAATGCAAAATTTGGTGAGTGATAGTATCCACTTTGTAACATTGTTGAGAAGAATAGGTAACTTTTATAAACTCACTTAATATACTGTCTGATACCTACACGGCTCTATAATTATTATTTATGTAACAGGTAAAAGGCCTCCAACGCAGGTGTACTGATAGTGGGTATGGTGGAATCAGGCAAGTATGAAAAGGAATTCTGCAGGAGTTAATAACATCCTAGAGAGCTTTTAGTACTTTCATTTTAACCAGCTACTCGTGACATTGATGTACAGACAGGGTTTCCTTCAGATTTTTTTTATTCTATAGTTTCATTTTCTAAACACATTAGTTCATAACATAGATGCGTTTGATCCAAGTGCTTCTATTAACTTCCTCCAGTGATAAAAAGAATTCAACTGTATTCCATATTGAAAAGCAAGAGTGATATCCAAAGAGCAGAAAGCTTGAACTGACATCGATTCCCAGGTTGGCTCTGTTCCTATGTTTGGGCAGGCATTAATTTAATCAGAGCTAGAATCTGCCTGCAGCAAAGACTCAGCAGCTTGGGAAATTCAGCCTTCTGCTACCATCACTTTTGAATACATAGTTTGGAATTTGTGCAATTTACATGAATTTAATGTGGGTAAATGGATTATATAATTGTGTTAGTTTATTTTTTATAAACATCTGCACTTATTTTCATTTGAGTGACAGAATGAAAGACACTAAGATTATTCGAGGAGAGATTTTTATACTCTCTGTAGTATCTGAGAGTATTTTACATTATGCAAGATAATATTAGGTATGTTATGGTATAGAAGCTGAGTTATTTTAGGTAGTGCTGCTTGCCTTCTCTGAGCTTCAATTTCTTTATGTCTAAAATAGAGATAACGCTTATAAAACTATTGAAGATTGAATTTTATTGAATCCATGTTTTAAGCCCAGTATCTGCCTTTCTGGTTCTTATTTGATAAGTAATTAATGATATTAAAATCTAATCTAATTCGTTGCTCTTCACATATGTCGACATTGAATCTCAAAGACATAAAGTAAAGTGACCAGAGAATTATAGTTACCCAGCGGGATATATTGGATGGAAACTCTAATCTGTTAATGTTCTCATCAATACTCTTTCTAGTGTAAGCATAACAATAGCTGAAATTTGAGATAGTGAGCTGAGTCGTAGGATAGGAATGAACCAAGAGCTGAAATACGGATGAACTGGAAAGAAAGAGTTAAAAAATGGCCAGGCCCAGTGTTTCACGCCTGTAATCCTAGTGCTCTGGGAGGCCGAGGTGGGTGGCTTGCTTCAGTTCAGGAGTTCAAGACCAGCCTGACCAAGTGCAAGACCCTGTCTCTAAAACAGTCAGACATCGTGGCCTGCACCTGTAGTCTCAGCTACTCCAGAAGCTGAGGCAAGAAAATTGCTTGAGCCCAAGATTTGGAGGCTGTTATGAGCTATAATGCCATGGCACTCAACCCCAGGGTTGTTGAATGAAACCCTGTCTCAAAAAAAAAAAAAAAAAAATTAATAACCTACCTACCTACCTGGGTCCCAGAGATAATTATTTGGAGAAGTTCCTTGTCTTGGACTACTTTCATGTATGTCTCTCTCATATTGACTTCTAAATATTTCTATCTTATTCTTTGGAGAAGCGAAGGCACAGCAAGGAATAGCATTCTCTGTTTCAAAGTTGTAACACAGCCACTTGCAAATCAAAGTTATAAAGTTCTCAATAAAACAGTTGAAAGACAGACTGACAGGACAATTTAGAATTTATTTATTTATTTATTTGTTATTTGGCATAAAATCTGTGACGGGCAGAATAATGGTCCTAATCCCCAGAACCTGAGGATGTTAGGTTACACGTCAAAGGGGACTAGATTGCAGATGGAATTAAGTTTATTAATTAGCTGCCCTTAAAATAAGGAGGTTAGCATAGATAATCCAGGTAGGCCCAATGTAATCATAAGTGTCATTAAAAATGAAAGAGAGAGCAGGATATCCATAAAGATAATAGCTCTTTTCATTTTTGCAGAAATCTAAACTAGTTAAAGAGGTTTTGACAGATTTTGGAGGGGAGTAGTAAGGGAAAGGAAAAAATAGTTAAGCCTTTAAGGAAGGGGGAAGAATGACCTGAGGAGAGAGCAGGTATTATCAGTACTCAGGAAACTTAGGGTGGGAGCAGAGATGTACAGAACTGTTCCCAGGAGAGCAGCAAGACTTTCACACATAGATGGCTTAGGTGCTTACGGGAGCCAGGTTCTAAGCACCGTACCTCAACAGATTCGTGTGTTTTAAGACATGTCTCCCAGTCATCTCAGCTTCTGACTTCAAGTTCAGAAAAGTGACTATGTCAATGGTGACTACGTTGAGAAGATGAAGCACTTAGGAGTTGTCTCACACTTGGGCACTGGGTAAAACCAAGGCATCTTTTTATATTTCTTGAGTGTGTTGGAGGGAAGGGACCTCAGAATTAGAATGAGACAACTTTCAATGAAATAAGGAAATGTGACTTTTTTTTTTTTGCATACTTGACTTTTCATTTGCAAATAGACTATATGACAAAAAGAGAAGGCACATTGGCTTATACCTGTAAGCCAGCACTCTGAGAGGCCGAGGAGGATGAATTGCCTGAGCTCACATATTCAAGCCCAGCCTGAGCCAGAGCGAGACACTGTCTCTAAAAATAGCTTAGTATTGTGGGGTGGCACCTGTAGTCCCAGCTACTTGGGAGGCTGAGGCAAGAGAATCACTTGAGCTCCAGATTTTGAGGTTGTTGTAAGCTATGGTGCCATGGCATTCTACCGAGGGCGACAAAGGAAGACTTCTGTCTCAAAAAAAGAAAAAAAAATGTGGAATTTAATAAGGATAAGAAAGAAAATTCATAGCTGCATATCTGAATTCCAAAGATAGATAAAACTATTAGACAAAATAAAATCAGATTAAAATAATACTTTACTCTTCCTCTGGCAGAGTAGATTGGAAAGAATTGAGAAAGATACATATTTAATTTTATGCCACATCCCACTTAGATTTTTGTGAACGCATTTTCTTTTCAGTTAAGTTACATGTTATCTTTCTTCTCAGTCCTTAGAATCATGTCCCCATGTGGTTCCAAGTATCCGTGCCTTCTTTCATCTTTATTCCAGAAATGGCTCTGCCCCATTTTTAAATGATCTAAATAAAAGAAGGTAATTTTGGTGAGGGCTTTTTATTTTTTTTCAGGTCTTCCAGAAGTTGATAGTTTAGGAAACAAAGTAGTCTATCATAGGGTCAAATATACTTGAATGTGAATCTTAATTTTATCAGTTACTAGCTGAGTGTTCTTATTTTGTTTCTTACTGAAGTACATTCTAAAGGACTTTGTTTAGTAGTACCATCTGATATATGTTATTTAAGTAGATTACTTATTTATTGCCTATCTATGCCCACAAAATAAAAACTATGATGGCAGCAAGTTTTGTTTTCTTGTGTTTCTACATAACACTGCACCCTCCCTCTACTTAGCTTTAGAACAGTACCTACCGACAGTAGGTACACAGTCAATATGTTGATATAATTAATTAATGAAAGAATGTCTCCAGTTCATACTTTAGTTATCAGCAAAATGCAGTTGCTAAAATGAATTTCACAAATTAATTGTGAAAATTGGAACATCTATTAAATATAAGGTGATGGATATACTTTATAGTATCATTTGGTATTCAATAATAACAGATATTTTTGTGGATTTCCCCCTCCTCCCCCAAAATAAAGTAAATAGTTATAGGCAAGGCTCTAGTACAGATAAGAATAGGGTGGAGTGATTTTCTAGGAAAAGGGGACAGAGTATAGGGAAGTGGATTTGACTAAAAGAAGGGGCACGGATAGACTGATAATGTACACAACCCCCACTGCTGTGTCTGCTGGAACTTTCTCTGAGGACACAGGTGTTTTATGTCTGTGCTGTCCAGCATGATAGCTGCTGCCAACATGTGGCTATGGAACGCTTGAGAAAAAAGAAATGAACTTTTACATTTTTTATTTAATTAGTTTGCATTTAAACTTAAACAGCCACATGCGACTCACAGCTATCCTCTGAGCATGCCATCAGCCATGGTTTTCAAAATTAAGTGGGTTTAATGAAGAATTGCTGGTAAACACTCATTAAAATACATATTGTGAAGTTTTACCTCTGAAATGTATGTGCATTAGACCGGGAAGTGAGGCGAGGGCTCTGTATTTTAAGGTGTCCATTCACCCTTTGATCCATCTCAGTGACAATTCCCAGAGGTCTCTTTCTGTCATTCTGTCATTGCTTATAAAGTATCCCCCTACACTTCAATTCAACTCATTCCCAATCTTATTGCAGCTTTGTCTCAATAGTTTAGAAATAAAATAGTGTTTAGGAAGGAGAGCTTCTCCCTTTCTTTTTATGTTACCTTTAAATGTGTGCTGATTAATGATTCTATTGTCATCGGTCATCTTTATATCTAACCCTTCTTATAGATGTTCTACTTTATGTCCAGAGCCATCTCTGGAGAAGGTGGAATTTTAGAAACTGCGGGGATGTTTGAGGTTCTACGCTTTCATTTTCTACATGATAAAATTGATAACCAAAATAGTCAAGGCCAAAGAACTAATCATTGCATTTTCTTTTCCTCATGTGTTTGCTTTTTTGTGATAAAAGACAAAATGATCATGATCAAAGCTTAGTAATAACTAAGACTTCTTTACTAGTCCATTTTCTGAGAAGGATTATATATCTGAAGCTTTATGCATATAGAAGTTGTTTCTGTTAATTTCCTGCTATAATTGCAGCATCTGGCATAACAGGTACAGCAGTTATGATGCTTTTGTCTGGAAGGAAATAAAATAATGCCTTAAAACCTTAAAAAACAAACAAACAAAAAGAAAAACCAACCTAGAAAATGACTTAGTTACTAATATAATAAAGATGACTTTTCATAAGTTAAATAATCTAGAGAGAGATAGTTTGCAGCATCAGTTCAATGGGTCAATAATCTATCAGGCTTCCAGATTTTTCTGATTTTGGTGCTGTTATGCATTGCATGTTGATTTTAAATTCCACATCTTGTAAACTTGCTGACATGATGGTTGTCACAGATTCATACATGCCTCATGGATGAGGGTGGGATATGTCTTGGAGCCATCACTTTAGCAGGGATGGAATTTTTCACATATGTACTAAATAGACCTTTTGCATGTCTCATTTACCATGATTTGTTGCCTGATGGCTCTTAGCTGCAGAAAAGGCTTTCAAACAGAGGATCCAACACTTTCAGTCTCTATGATGGTAATCAATCTCCGCTAGAAAAGAAAGAAGATTAAAAATACACCCCCACACACATACATACACTGAGGCAAACAATTTCTACCAGAAGAGGCTATAGACTTGGTATGGGTAGATTAGAACTTCATAAGAATTTAGGGAATGGTTGGAAAGACATTTCTATCTTGTAAATTTGTATAGAAGACTTTCTACCCAATGGGTATCAACTAGGAAGTTCTTCCCTTGCTTAGAGTGTGGAGAAAATAAAATAATCACCAGACAAGAGGAATGAGCAGTAAGACAGGAAAAGAGACCTGAACTTGAATAAAACAAAGCTCTAACATTTTGACCAGAAAAGAATTTGGGGATGGAGTATAGAATAAATTCTTTATAGCTCTCAGTCTTATATTGAACTGCCATTGAATAAGATAAACAGTCTAGCAGTGTGTGATGCAGAGAAACACAGCGTGAATCAAAGCAGGCAATGTTATTGCTTTCCAAGGCAGTGGTTTAAGTAGACTGAGAGTACTATATCTGGTATTTGTCACTATTTCTTAGATGGGGTATAATTTCTCTTGAAGGACTATTGCACAGAGTCACTTAATGATACCAAGCTTCCAAGATTTAAGATGTAAAGAAAGAATGTTAAAAGTTGTGCATGTGTTCTCTGGAGGTAAAAGGGAGTTTAAATTCTTGTTTAGCCTTTGCAATTTCCATCACTAGCAAAGACTATTTCTCCTGCTCATTTTTCCTCTTTATGCAGTGCCAGTCCACATTCTGCTGCCACCTCCCTCGTTCACCACTTTAACTGCTGCACTTTATGTGAGGGGCACAAGTAAAACAAGGAACCGGTGTTGCTCCATGAATCATCTGTCTGAGGGAGATTTAAATGTGTGTTTCTTGCCTGCCTGGAGGAAAATGCAATAAATGCATTTTGAGGCAGGGAGAGAAAGTTATGTGTTCTTAATAACTAGCATATTTATTGCAACTGAAATAGGAAATTGCATGTTTGCAGGTTGACGACCACAGTTGGACATTGATCAGCTTTGTCCACAGGCAAAATCAGAACCAAGGCTATAAGTGTGTGGTTCATCAGTAGGATTAGTATAAAAGGCAGATCCAGGGGACGTCACCTGTGCCTCAGTGAGTAGGGTGCCGGCCCCATATACCAAGGGTGGCAGGTTCGAACCCAACCCTGGCCAAACTGCAACAAAAAATAGCCGGGCATTGTGGCAGGCGCCGGTAGTCCCAGCTACTCAAGAGGCTGAGGCAAGAGAATCGCCTAAACCCAAGAGCCAGAGGTTGCTACGAGCTGTGATGCTATGGTACTCTACCCAGGGCAACAAAGTGAGACTCTGTCTCTAAAAAAATAAAAAATAAATAAAAAATAAAAAGGCAGACCCAGGGGAGGTTCTTGGCCCAATTACTTGCTAACCAGGACAATTTAAGAAAGGTACATAACCACTCTGAGCCTCGCTCTCCTCATTTGTAAACTGTTGATAATAATAAGTCCCATCAATTTACATTGCTGCAATAATAAGTGATATAATGTTTTTAGATTATGGAGTTAAGGCCTGATGTATAGAAAATGCTTAATACATATGAGCATAATGCTGACAATGACAATGCCAACAAAACCCAGGTAGGTAGTTGGTGGGAGTCTCAATAGCATTTTTCTAATAAGAGAAATGAAGTGATTATGAATATACAAATATGATAAATGTAAGGGTGGAAATACATGAAAAATGAATTCTTAGATATGTGAGAAGTGGAAACTTGGTTTGAAAGCCACCACTCCCAAACTAACAGGTTTGGTTTTTACACAGCTGGGCTAAATGCCTCTCTGCATTTTTGCTAGGTCCACTGCCCCAGATAAGAAGTTCCAAACTAGTCACATCTTAACCATTTGGTCTGCTTAAGAATATAAAATGCTGGCTCATGAATTTAAGTGGTTTAAGCCAATCTCAACATTTAGTAATCCTTTGACCTTGGGAATGATACTTAATTCTCAGTGACTAAAATTTTCCATTGTCAACTGGGAAGACTTATAACAGCTATTCCACTGGGCTGGTTGCTTTTGAGGATGGCATAGAGTAAATACTCAGTAAAATCTAGCTGTTATTACCCGTGTGGAAATAAAGAGAACCTCATCTATTACAGGAAGAGAAATCACCTGGATCCCAATACTACATAGTATAGCTTGGAACTCATAGTTAATTTAAATCAGCTGGGAGTGGAATATATTATTCTGCATATATAAAGATGTGATGTAAAGAATAATAAAGGTTTAAATAAAATAGAAACTCATTATTATTATTTTTCTTCTAAGAGTATGCAGACCAGAAAGTTTCAGGAAAGAAGCTTGAAGGGAAGAGAAGAAAACTTGCTTCCCATCAAGCTTGGAGAGAAGAACTGACTCTCATAAGACATCATTATTGGGATTTCAGAACACTTTTTAAGAATAAGAATTATTGAAAAAATGATACCATCTCATCTTTTGAGGCTCATTTCAAGTGCTCAGTAGTCACATGTGGTTGGTGACTTCCTTGTGAGAGAGTACAGGTCTAGAAAATGAGTATAATCCTAGTTTCTCTGGTCAGAGCCGCTAACCTCTCCCTCGCCATCAGGTGCGCACAGTCCTTCCATCCAGGCCTGGTGTAATCTTACACCGTCTCTTTCCATCTTCAGGAAGTTTCTGTTCCTACTTAATTTGAAACAGATTCAAACTAAAGACCTCTCAGCTAGAAGTTTTGGATCTGGAAACTGTTGGAAATGATGGGTTCTTTGGTTTCTCACACTTATACTCTTACTCTGTAGGACCCCAATGCTGGGTCCCCTCTCACGTGATGACATTAGTGGTACATCTAGAGGAAGTCCATTTGTGGTGTTACTTGCTCCATTTTATAATCATGTTCTTGGGCAATTCACACATAGCACCATAAGGGCACATCTCTCCAGGTCTCACTTTATTAACTGTAAATCATGTCACATCTTCCTCACTCTTCTTCAACCTAAAACTCTTAAATGTCTTCCTATTTTTCTTAGAATATGTCCAATAGATGTTGACACCAAACATAATTTGGACATTTAATTTTGTGCTTGATGCTGTTCCAGAAGTTATTTCATTAAGCCTCAAAACAATTCTGTGATGTAGCCACGAGCACCCTTTCTATCTACCCTGACACATGGTATAAATGAGGAACCAGCCTGGAAGAGATGAGATAATTTTCTGAAGACCACATAACCAATAAGTGACAGAGTTAATGTTGGAAACAAAGTAGACTGGTTCCGAGAATAAGCAATCAGGTTAATGCAATCAGGTTACCTCAGTGAGCAATTAGAATGTGTCAGCTCACTACCTAGGCCCAGGAGGGAGCAGCCTCAGAAGAGAAGGAAATTCATATTTCTGTGGCTAACTGGCTAGGAGGAGAGTCCAAACTGGAATATAAACATCTAGTATCATTCTCTTGCTTATATCATCTCATGCTATAAGACATTAAATTATAAAGAGATGTACTAGCAAGGGAATCATTCAAAAAATATTTATTTGTAGCCTGTTCAGTGTCTGACTCTTTTCTAGACATGAAGAAGTTTCAAATCTTCCATTATGGATGGAAATATTATAATGAAATGCCAAGTAATGGCATCCCAGTTGACCATACTCTCAAGTGACTAAGACCTTTCTAAACACAGTTGCATTTTGCATAAATAAGAACCTTGCTGTATGACAAGTTCTATTGCGTGAAGCTCATTTTCTTTTAAATGTTATTCTCTCAGACGGCAATAGTTTGGTATCATGCAGGCATGCGTAATGCCTCCATTAACTATTGTGCCCAAAGTTTCCTAGTTGTAGCATAACAAGCTTTGGAATTTATAGAACAATTATAAAATTATAGAACAATCAAAGCTTTATATAACTGCCAGCTTTAGCACCACAGGTAGGGCTTTAGGAAATGCTAATGCTACTATATTACAAATGTTTTTAAGATTGGTTGGTTGGTTTCTTTTGTCTGTTTTTGAGCAAAGTTTGCTCCGTTTGTATACCACTTCCATATAAGATTTAAAATTATCTAAATATCTATTCATCTACAAAAGTATTTAAGACATGCCAGCTGCTTTAACAAAATTACTCCATGTAATCTTCATCATAATCTTCATTTGCAAGATGGGAAAATTGATGCTCAGAGTGATAAAGGAAGTTGCTCAAGGTGAAACAGCAGATAGAAGGTGTATTGAATTCTATTTTGTTGACCAGCAAGCTTATGCTTTTATCATAATTCTATTCTAACCTTTTCTACCAGGCCCTTCTTTCCCTACATCTTTTTTCTCTTTTCTGGATTTGTATGGAAAATGAAAAAGAATATTGTGAGTGTTGGCATGATAGTGGTCTAATTTCAAATTAATATTCAAGAAAAAAAATTCATGTCTTTCAGCCTTTCTTACTCATGAGTTAAATTAATCACCCTGAATATTTATATATTTCTTGGAGAATAAAATGAGATATGCAGGCAAAAAGTCCAGTTCTAAATATCCTACCCTTCTCTGGGAGGAGAAGTGGTTTCTTCATTCATTTTCTTTCCTCCTTTGCTTAACAACTTTTGTTTCTATTTCTTTATTGATCTTTTTTCTCCTGCCATGACTGTTCCTTCTCCTTTCTCTCTTCCTTTCCTTCATGTGTTAATGAAATTTAGAAAAAATTACATGACATCCACTTCAGACCAAGTACTGGCCCTGCCACTTAATTGAACTGAATAGGGTTAAGCAACATTTTTACCTTGAATTTATTTCCTTACCAATAAAATTCAATAGATATTGTCAAAGATCTTTTCTAGAACTTCCATTTTATAATGTTGATGATATTTCTTTCAGACACTCTAGGCATTTATAAAATTTTATTCTGCAGATTCTGTCCTGATGTTCCTACATTTCCTGACTGCTGTACCTTACCTTAATTTCCTAATCTTTTATCTACCAATGGCAAGTCATTAAACATTTGAAATGGAATTAAACATCTTGCTCCATTGCGTTTCAGTTCTCCATCTGGCTTTTGCAATTGGAATTTAGTGGCAAATGTGATTTTGAGCTTTGGGGGGCTGTATGTGAGCAAGAAATACTGATGCCATCAGTGCACATGACTATAGAAGTCTGAACTTTGTAGTCTCCATCATTTTCAGAGAAACAGATGGCAAAGAAAATAATTCTGAAATGTCTCCACCATGAGGGAGAGAAAGAAAGAAAAAAGGGAAAAAGGAAAAAGGACAGGAGAGGGAACCAAAATGCAAAAACATTTCACTGAGAGAAAAATACCCCTTGTCTTTTGAAAATAGTGATGCGTTATATAAAAGTGTGCTTGAAGACTCTGAAATCATTGAAAAAAATCTTCCTTAAGGTTCAGAGTGTGAAGGGGACTACAAGTATCACAGTGGAATATATGAAGAATACTCCTTCCTTTTGTTATTTGGGTGACCCCAATCAATACTCTATAGACTTTGGTGCTATCTCACAAGTTAAGTCTAGGAAGGACTTTCTAGGACAAAGCACAGGCAACATGTCAGATATCCCAGAAACTAGTCCCCGAGACAGAAATCTCCAAAAATTCAAAGTGAAAAATGGAAAGGGCCGTGGCAAACTCACGTTGTTCCTGGCCAACACAACCATATGATGACAGCCAATCCAAGAACTGTATTTAGTGGCAGCCACAATTTGTTAGCTTTTTGGGTCTGTTTTTGCTATGTAATCAACTACTCTCAAACTGGCTAGCTCAGAAAAATAATTATCTTCTCTCACTCTTGAGTCTGTGGGTTGGATTTTGGTTTGCTGATCTAATCTGGACTTGATTGGGCATCTGTGCTTCAAGCTGTGTGTCAGCTGGGCCTGGCTTCTCACTGCCTGATAGTTGGATGTTTTAGCTCTTATATGGAATGTCAGGCTAGACAGAGCATGTGCCTATGCCAGAAAAGGCATCAGTGCAAGAAACAAAGAGATGATATGAGTCATCTTGAGGTTTTGATGTGATGGCACTCATATCCTATCAACCAAAGCAGTCATATGGTTTTCTAGTTACCTATTGCCATATATATAGAGATATATGGTTTTCTAGTTACCTATTGCTATATATATAGAGATATATGGTTTTCTAGTTACCTATTGCTATATATATATATATATATATATATATATATAGAGAGAGAGAGAGAGAGAGAGATATCCAAAATTTTATGGTGTGAACCAACTATTTTATTGTCCTCTGAAATACTGTTGGTGAGGCATTTGGAAAGATCACAG